>JARKHS020000577.1:0-34867 GCA_030143305.2 Amblyomma americanum | reverse complement strand
CCAGATATACGAGCGAGTTGGGCTGAGTGTGACCAGCACTGTGATGTTATGCTCTGTACTTGGAAAATCATGTCATTATTGCAGTTAAAATTGCATTGCTTTAACATAATACAGTTATAAAACTAAGTTACTAAAAAAATGTGACTTCTATGTATTTACATGTGCAGTGAGGTTTGCAATTTTAATAACGCTTTTCGCCGATGAGGGCGCTAAAAAGTTCTTGTGAAAGTCGTTCTGCGACCGTGTAGCACGAACGAACTCCCTTGAAGTAGTGCTCCTTTGGGAGCTTAAAGGAGCATTAATTCAAAGTGGCTTTAGTGTGCCCGTTTGACAGGGGTATAAGTTTCTTTACTGCATGTAATGGCACTGAAGTGAAACTATGCACAAGTGTTATGAAAAGCGGTGTTGTTCTGGCTACCACAACAGTTCAGAGACAGTGCCATTGCTGGCATAAAACGCAGACCACACTATGCCCTGCGCTCTCGCTCAACTCATATCACAACCCAGTTTATAGCTGTAAGCTCACACTTTCATTTCTTTTTGACAGCACCTCATTTCATTTCCGTTGCTTTTTTTTTTGTGGGTGGTAGCACTTAGTACTTCTGCAAGAACAGTTCCAAGTACGGCAGACTGCTTGTGTTGACAAAAAGACCTAGATAAAACTTAAGCAGGAATATCAGATCTTATCTCCCCCAGAAAAGTTGCAATTGACCTGTAGAAAATAATATTTGCAAAAAAAAGTGCGAAAAATGCTTTCTGAGATAAGCACCTAAAATGTTGGCCAAATTAAATAAAAAATGAAGAACCGAAAACTTCGGCTCTTATACATAAGCTACACCATAGTGAACTCTCTCAAAAATTGCTAAAACTGGAGAGTTTTAGTGCGCATTAGGGCTTTCACTTGGCCGGAAAGCCATTATCTGTCTGGTACCTCCGAAGAGCTGGGTGCCAACTGTCTGGGTGGCAGGTAGGCCACCTAGGTCACATAACCTTGTGACGTCATCACAACCTGCCCACTCTATTGTGAGCAAACTGCCCGCCATAGCAGGTGGCATTTATGATTAGTTGCGAGAGGTCCCTAGGGACGAGCAACCTGAGTTTCACAAGCTGCATTGATGGTAGGTGTGGCCATCAATGGAGCTTATGAGACAGGTTGCTCGTCCCTAGGAACCACAAGCTCCATTGATGGCAGATGCTGCCATTGGTGGGATTGTGAGACCCGGGTTGCTCGCAGGGTAGTGGCGTGTCGTTTAACCGCTGCACTACTGCACCAGGAGGGGTATGTGGACTCCCAGGGATCTATAAATGTAGACAATGACCAATTCTACTGCAGTACAAGTCTAAAATGGTGCAACATCATGCAAGCTTACATCATATGGTATATCAACCAAGGGAAGCCAGTTAAAATCAAGCAAAACTATAGAAAGTCAAGGTAAATCGTGCAAAACAAGGGCTAACCATGCTGGTGCACGATAATTCAGGATTAGCCCCTAGCTAAAAGCCAATGATTTTTTTTTTTTTTCAGAAATAAATTGTTAGTCACGATGGATATCGGTTACTATGAAACAAGTTAAGCACTAAGTTATTTAACTTGTTAACTTTTTAATCAACATCATTGTCTGGGAGTTAGTACCAATGGGGAGTTCAAAATCTGGACATGATGATGCCATGTTAGTTTTTGAAAGTAAGAAAAAAGTTGTTCCCTAAAGCTCTGCAGCACATGCAACACCAGCACTTTTTTCCACACAAAACTGAAACTGAGTACATCAGTTGCTCAGGAAGCTCGATGCTCACGCAGCATCCACTGATGACGTCTTGCAGTGACTACAGCACCAAATTCGAACTGCCGTTTATATTGTTCCATAGCATGCACGTTTTTTAGTGCTCTGGCACTAAATTCCCAATCTCATATTTTGCCGATGTTTGTCTGTTCGATGCCTGTGGCAAGGTGGCCCACCTTACCACTGGGTTGTGGGCACCCTGCCAGCAAACAGGCTTTATGGCCAACTAGGTAGAACACTCTATGGCAGCAAATGGGTTTTGAACCCGCGGTGGCATGAACAGATCGGCTTCGCTGGCCACTGCATTCAACCACTATGTCGTCACTGCAGCCAAACATCCTAGATGTTTAACTGCCAGTCTCTCGTGCTGTGCTTTGGACGTCGTCATCTTCACAAACTTCCATTCGTGTGCAATGTATGCAGAACACACCATTATCACATTGCTTTCTTAAACTGAGCTTCAAACTGAAACCGAAGTGAATACCGAAGTATGAGTGCACCTAATTTGCATCTGGCCTAACCCTGCTAAATCGTCTGCATCTCATTTTTTATCTATCTCAAAAATAACGACCATGCTGTTGGCAGTGACTGTCCTTTTTCTTACACCAAGCAGCAAAACAAAAGAAATGAAAGTGCATGACATGGTAGAATAGCTCAGACAGCTCGAATTAGGCACCACATGCACTGCAAGATGTCATTAACAGATGCTGTGTTCCTGTGCACTTCGGGCTTCCTGTTCCTGTGTTCCTTCCAAGTTCCTGTGCTGGAGTTTCCTGTGCACTTTATGCGCCCAGTTTCGGTTTTGTGCAGAAATAAGCACCAGATTTTCTCACGCTGCAGATCTTTGGAGAATGGCATTTGGAGAATGCCATTGTTTTGTCCATGGGTTTGAACTCCCCGTTCGTGCTGACCACCAGACTGTGTTAATTTAAAACATAATTATTATATTTTAGTTAATTGTGTTCCTGATAAGAATTATTTTTATAGTAATTGATGTCTGCCAAGGCTGACAGTTTGTTCCTGAAAAAATTTTATTTGTTTTGAGCTCCTTACATTTAGGAATTTTTGACAGTTGAATTCCTAGGTAGCACATGTTGGTAAAGCACTTGAATGCGCTATTTGTGAAGATATTTTTTCTTCTGCACCTTTTCATTGTCACAAGGACAGCACTGCAGATCAAAACAGCCTGCTGTGTGTGTGCTAATTTAAATATCACACATGGGGATCTGATGCTTCTCATAACTGAAGTGCAGCCAGATCAAACTCCATGGAATGTCAGCATTGTTGGCAGTTTCATGTGGCAAGCTTTGGCCATTTGTAGTGTCAAGGCAGCTTAATGCAGCTAGCGCTCTGCTCAAAGTGAGAGCCTGAAGGAAACGACAGCTCTGAAGATACGATTGCACGGGAATAATATGTGTTAAAGGTTAGTTGTGGTCAGAGCAACGAAGAACATAAATGCTAGTAAAAGGGCAGTTTTTTGTCCTCATCATGAGGTTAATATTTCATTTAAGGTATAATTTGCTACACTACTCCCAACTAGAGCACAGTTGCTGTTCCTAAGAGAAAAGAGTTCTTATGGTGCTTGATATGCTGCATGACTTAGTGACTCATTCTTTCCCTGTGCTGCTGTCATCATGGAATAGTTGCCTATAGGCCTCTAGTGCACCACGAGAAGGATTCTCTTGCTTTCACAAGAGCAGTAAGTTTTCTCTGTGGTATGTGCTGTTTTCATAGAGGCTCATTTACAGTTTTAGCTAAAGGAAAACGTTCTTCCAGCGTTCATGCAAAGTCTGTTTGCAGCAACTGAATGCGCACGTGCGTGTGAAATCAAGGTGGAAGTGGTATTGTAAAAGCTCTACAATACAGTAGACAACCTCGCCGTGGTGGCGTAGTGGCAGTAGTGCTTGGGCTACTGAGCCTAAGGATGTGGCGTCAAATCCTAACAACGGTAGCTGCATTTCAATGAAGGAGAAATTAAAAAAAAAAACACCCGTGTGCTTTGCAATGGTATTGCACATTAAAGAACCCCCCGAGATGGTCAAAATTTCTGCAGAGCTCTCTGCTACAACGTCTCTCATAGCCCATGTGCAGCTTTCGAACTTTAAGCCTGACACATTGTACCTTCTACCACAGTAGACTGAATACATGACCTTGCTTTCTGCATGAAGAGGCTTCGAATCACACCGTAACTAATGGTTGTACTTGCTTCTGCTTCCCTGAGGTGCTTTATACTACAGGGTGCTTCACCTAGGACTTTACATAATTTTTAAAAACAGGCTTCTTGAGTTAGAAGCGCGCCTTTTCTTGGCATAGCATTGTCAGCAGTGTAGTACATCAGAAAACAGCTAAGATGTGCTAACTAGCAGGCTAGTTAACTAATGATGAATAGTTAACTTTTTAAGCTATTACTTTTAGGCTCCTGCCGCCGCTTTGGCTGAGTGGTTACGGCGCTCGGCTGCTGGCCCGAAAGACGCAGGTTTGATCCCGGCCGCATCGGTCGAATTTTGTTGGAGGCGAAATTCTAGAGGCCCGTGTACTGTGCGATGTCAGTGCACGTTAAAGTACCCCAGGTGGTAGAAATTTCCGGAGCCCTTCACTACGGCGTCCCTCGTAGCCTGAGTCACTTTGGGACGTTAAACCCGTATAAACCAAACCAAACCAAACTTTTAGGCTCCTTAATTACTGAGAGATGTGTAGCCCACCTTAAGTAATGTCCATATCAGTTTTTAGAATTTCGAAAACACGGTAACTTTTGGCGTTGTAGCCCAACAAATTCTGTCAACATCGTGCCAAAATATATGTGCTTTTGAGAACCTTGGAGGCAAAGCAACCTCTGTGGTGCATGTAACTCATTGAAATAGCCTAAATTTGTTTGCCCACAGCGCCGAGGGTTACCGCGTTTTTGAAATTCTTAAAACTAATGTGGATATTAATTATGGTGGGCTACACACCTCTAAATAATTAAGGGGCCTAACAGCAATAGTTAAAAAGTCAACTATTCAGTATTGGTTAACCAGCCTGGTAGTTAGCACGTCTTAGCTGTTTTCTGATATACTACACCGCTGACAATGCTATGCCGAAAAAAGCACTGTTCTAGCTCAATAAAGCTGTTTTTAAACACTGTCTAAAGTCTTGGGTGAAACACTCTGTATAAGGAACCAGAGCAATGCAGGTGATGAATACACTTTCTCGTGAAAGTACATATTCAGGGAATATTGCCTCTATTTTTTTTTGAGTTTGCAATAATGAAATTGTAGAACTTAAGTCAGTTTAGTAAGTCTGAAGTCTGCATATTGGAGATAACGGCTTTAAACGCTAGATAAGAGAAGGGGACTACATGAATGCTTTTTCACTGTTGTATTTTATATCATGAAACTGTTTGAACTTTACTGAGCGCTCATGAAATGGGCTAGGTTTATAGCTGTGTTGAGCATTTGTTGCCCTTCTGTACCGTACTTGTATATTTGGATCAGTTCTTTTTTTTTTTCCTCTATTTAGTGCAGTGCTGTTTAATTCATCAATTTTACCTCTATTCTTCAGAGTGCCCTTGTTGCCTTTTGGGAACCGTGCATAATTGCTAATGAGGCATATTCTTTTTTAACTTATACAGTGTCATTCTACAAACGGGCTCAGATTCTTGTTGCTGACCTCTGGAGCTGCTTTAATGGCCAAGGATTGGGTGAATTCAAGGACATAGGCACACTAACCGCATTTGCCGACTACCGTGTGCCTCAAGTGCTTGCCTACTTTGGAGCTTTACGTTACTCTCCACGCCTGACTGCCTTGCTTGCTAAAGGTGAATTTTATGTTTTCTTATGGTCCTGTCTTGGTAGCATTGAAAAAGTGCTTGAAGCATAACTTGCACTTTTTGTACTTGGGCCATGTTGCTCAAGTCTTGAACCTATTTCTTGTGACAAGAGCGCAGTCATCCCCATTATTGTTACATGAATTTATATCCCTCCCATGAATATTGTAGTGTGAGTGAAAGGTCAAAGGTAAAGTGAAGGGTCAAAGTTTTGATAACGCTGTGTTAAAAAGCATATGTATAAAATTTGATTTTGAGATTTTTAGACACACACTAGTTACTACGGTTCAGAATCCTTGCTGAGTAGCCAAAATATGCAGCAAAATCATAAAATGGTCAAAACATAAACTCAGACTATTCTGTAATATCTTCATATCAGCACACTATATTTAAGGCTCTGCAGTGAGTTCTCATGCATCTCTTTGTTCCCCATTTACTCCACATGTCTAGCATGACTTTATAAAGACCTGAATCCTTCTTCCACCAGAAGTGCCCCAATTAGGGATGGTTTGCTTGCTTAATGGAAGTGAAAATGGTGGAAAGCTCGGGAGTACAGTTGTAACTTTTTTTATACAAAATGTATATAGATTTAAGTGCAAAAATTTATGAACATCGAAAGAGAAAAGGTGGATTTGGCCAAAAAAACATTCACTTTACCTTTGCACTTTGATTGCAGTGTCTCAAATGTGTCCATTTGAACAAAGCTTTCATTTCCGGTCCAGTAATTGGCAGTATTATGGATAATGGTCAAGGGATAAAGTACAAGGTACAAAATGCAAAAGATCAATGATAGGGCAGAACCTTGTGTAAAGGCATGTTGTGCTATAGCACACAATATTGGTTAGATTGGCACTTCTGATCGAATGGTACCTTGGAGGCTATTCATTTTAAGCTTTAATGTTAATTTAAAATATTTCTTTATATCCTTTGGTGAAAGTGGAAAAGATGCAAGGAAGCGTTTGTTTTATGACATCATAAATACACACCAAGGAGAAATATTGGAAAAAAGAAGCTAAGCCAGTCTAACAGATTACGCTTTGGGAACATTACTGGCATTTCTTTTTGCATGAAAAGTTAATTGTAATGCTGAGAAAATTACAAATTAAGTGTCAGTGTTCCTAATTTATCAACACTCATACACAACATGAGCAGTATTATGTCATATTTATAGCGTGGAATCCTCGAAACCCTCAGCAAATCAGAAAAAATGAAGAAAAATGAAACTGCTTTGCCTACCCTTTACATACCCATTCATTGTAATATTTAACAACAAATGACCATTCAGAGAGTATGACGAGAGCACAAGACCATTCAGACAGAACGAATGACCCCATGAGCTTGTGCTTGGTTTACACTTATTAAGTTTCTGTGCATGACTGCTTTACACAGGCCATCTAGTCTATATGTGAAGCAAGCAATGCATTGCATTCTTGTACTGTCTTTCCTAAAATTAACCAGGCAGCGGACTGTGTTTCTTAACTGTGTAGTGCAGCACTTGTGGCACCCTTAAGCTTTAAATCTGTGGAAGGTGAGGAGAACGCTTGCCCTCACCTGTCGAAACCTTTTGGCCTTCATCGGTGCTATAAGGGTTTCAACATACGGCTCATAAGAAAATCCTGTTGCCTGGTTACTGGCACTGGCAGAACTCTCCATACTCTTTTCCTGCTGTTTCGATGTTACTTGCTTATCAACATAGTGCTGCATGGGAATTAAAGCGAGGAACTAATCATAGCTGGTGATGAATCCACTTGATTAGAATTCTGTTGGGTTATTGCTGCGTATTTACCACTTTCATATAATTTTCTGGCTTGTCTAAACTTTGTTCTCAATCAGAATGACTTATTTGCAATCTTGGGACACTAATTTTGCAATTTAGCAGACTTTCTATTCCCCTATAGTGTCCCTTCAAAGTTTCATAATAAGGTGTAACATAATAAGGTGTAATGTAACTTCCAACAGGAAACCTTTTCCAAAATGGAAGTAAAGAGGAAATGGAGATCCGTGGAGCAACAATTCATGCATGTGAGGTAAGCAGTTATAAAATGCTGTGAAGTACCTCAGAGCATCAAAACTTGCTGTTTTGTTCTTATGTTCACTGATGTCAAGTTATGTATGTCCACTCTTGCATGTTTTTGATCATAGAACAGGTTGCGATGCCCAGAGGGAAAAACTGCAGTTCTTTTATCACAGTATTCTTATGCATAGAAAAAATATTTGATATGCGCATTATTGCTAATGCATGTTGAGTTCTCACTATTATGGTATGTGTGACATGTCTGATTCGTCACCGTGTTGCTCGAGTTGTGCTGCAGTTAATGGCTTTGTCAGAATACTGCGTCCCTATGTAGAGCACTGGTTTATAGTAACCGCCGTGTTATGGACGGCTTGTAGGGTTTATAATGTCACATGAACATAGCACAGATTGCAGAGCCTCCATCAGTCTCCCCTAATGAATGAATGTGGTTCAGGTCTGCAGTCTGTCCAGTGAGAGCACTGGTGAATGAGAAAACACTATCTGTGCTAATGTGGCCTGCATGGGCTGGGGACTGGGCCCGAGTGGGGGAGTTTGAAAGGTCTGATAGTTCTAGCGTGTTAGCACTTAAGCCCACACTCAGCGATGTCGCCACTGTCTGTCTGGCTCAACTGGCATCTCTTGCACTTCTTATGCTTCAAATAGAGCCGCAGTTGGTTTACTTGAAGGTGTAGAAGAAGTTAACTTGATTTTGATGCTGATACCACATGCAAAAAGCCGCTTTAATATTAGGTAACATGTGAAAGCCAACTCAATAAGCTTTCAAATGTGTATTTTGACGTTCAGTTTTTTATGCGGTAGTGTATACAGCTCGTTCGGTCGAAAAGCCGTCAGCGCAGTAGTGGTCGGCACCACATGTCAGAAATAATCAGGGGCTGCATAAAAAAAAATCGTACCGTGGTAATTTGTGGTTCCAATGACTGATGATTGATTGATGTGTGATAGGTGGTGGTGTGTTAATTAAATCAGTGTAATTAATTGATTAATTAAAAATGTGAAGGATGGGTTCAAAGGTATCAAAATACTCAGAATGAAAAGCCAATGCTTGATGATGGAAATTAAGAAAATTTAGTGTGTGTAACTGATCAATTAACTAATTGAAACAATTGAAAAAATGGAAAATGCATTCCAAGGTGTCAAACTGCTCAGAATGAAAAGCCTAACCCACTACACTATTGCCTCATACCGTTAAGGCGGAACTTAAGTGTCCTCTCCAATTTTTGAACCAGAATGCCGATTAAGAAAATTTAAAAACACCTTCGATGTTGACTGCCATAAATTTTGCAACTTAACCTTTCCCCCAAAATGAAAAATAAAAAAGTTGATTAGTTTAAGTTATTTAATTGTCTAATTATTGATCCATATGAGGTACAGCCTTTATCAAATGTTTAGAGCCCAGGGGATTTGCTTCTGAGCCACACTGTGCAGCTTGTAATGCACCCTTAGTGATCATAATCTCTTGAAAGTAGGAAGCTTTTTGCTTCTGCCACGTCCAATCGGTAGGCCTTCCACGATTACTACAGGAGCCTTATTACGTGGCTTAAAAGCAAACCCTCTGGGCTCTAAACTTTTGACAAAGACTGTGCATAATGCCTGCCTTGCTGTACAATCCATCTCAATAGACCACGCCAATGTATCTTTCGCAGCTTTTAAAATAAAAACCTGTAAATGTTAAAAAAAAATCACTCTGTGTAGTGGAATGGTCGGTGTGTAAGGGAAGCTTGCATCGCAGTTTTACAACAATATCACTTGGATATTCTTGCAGATAAATTGATGCGTTTAAGGAGTGATGCGGCTTTCAGCAAAAGTTTATTTACATTAAATTTTTTGAGCATATTAGAAGTTTATTTCACTGTTATACCTGCAGAAAATTGTTTTCTAATGTATATTTTCCCTCTTAATCTTGTGAAAAGACTGCAGAGTTAAAAAAATGTGGCATAAAGCTGGCTAAACATTCATTGCATTCCTACTGGCATGTTACAGGTCAAGACATTCTTGTAATTTTTTCTTTTTTTGCAAGACACAAATTTTGGTTTCAAGCTTTTGCAAAGCAGTGTCTATTGACATATCTAAATTAGGAAAATAATTTCATACAAGAAGTTTAAAATTCACATATTTGAAAAAACAAAAACAAAATTTCTTGACCTGCTTTGTGGTCCTAGGATTGCAACAAGACAGTGTCAATATAGTTAACACAGTCATGAAATCTGCTATGCAAGGTGAGTATCTAGGAAGAAAGCCATAATGGCAGAAAACGGCTATTGTTTGAGCATTTCCCCGTAATGCATAGCACCGTGGGTCATGAAACAATTTTTTTAGGGTACTTTCCAGTTGATTTCAGCAATGAAACTTCGGGACAGCATAAAATATTGAGGCGTGCAAGCGGCTACGATAGCTATCAAAAAATCAATTTTTCGGCCATTTTTGGGGCTTTCACAGCCGCGGTCCCCTTTAAAGTGCCATTACTATGGCATTATTAGAGGCAGGAACAACCAATGGTGATGTCTGAAAATGCAAAAAAAAAACCTGTTTTATGTTGAGCAAAATATTATATGTGCAGCATGTGGCCACAAGATGCCTTAGAGGCACTCTAATTTAGAATACCCTAGCTTTAGTGGACCATTTCTTACTTGTACAAAGGGTGTTGAGTAAGGTTTGCTTCCTGGTGTGTAACATTTTTAATAAATGATGGAATTGAAAAAGGTAAATTCAAAATGTTTTGGGTCTTTTCTTTAACAGGAGTTCATCACTTTGCAATAAAGTCCTTTCCACCAACGATATAGTTTCACCATTGGTGTCCTAGTTTCTGCATCCCATCATAAAAGAATTAGGTTTTCTGTTTGGCTCACCCACCTTACAGCCAAGATTATTAAACTTCAGGCTTTACCTCTGGTGTCTTCCAAAAGGTGCCCTCATTCTTCTATGGTGACAAGCAGAGAAAAGTGTGCTGGTGGCAGAAATGCATTGCTGCTGGTGGTGGCTATGTTGATGAATGATGTGCATCTGGGAAAGGCATTGCAAAATTTTATTTGAATACAAAAGTTTTCAGTTCTGTTATTCTTGTGTTTCCCTTGGTTCTAATTACTGCCAGTGCTGAATTAATTGTTCTTTCCTGTTTTTCTTTATAACCCAGGAGGCAAACCTTGGTGAGCACTCCTCGTACGCCATACTGTTTTGTCAGGCACTGTCAGCTGCTGTTACTTTAGTGCCTGCTAAAAGGGGCATTGAGAGAACTCCAGTGAACATTATGATGTTATGATTTATTGTCTCATAGTGGTGACGGTAGGCAGTCCAGGAGGGAGACGGCTAGACTTACGTCAAACAAGAAAACTTTATTAGGGCAATCTTGTGCTCACAAAGAATAGAGCAGCTCAGTGGTGGAAATAACAGCAAGTGCGCTTGGTGATCGTTTTAAGATTGGAATGCTGTTTGCTTCTGGCTGTGCTCAATTTAAAGGTATCAGCAACTTTTCAAGATAAGATGCCTGAAGTACTGACAGTTGTCTCAAACATTTTGGAAACATCATGATTTTTCCTGTGTAACCTGGTCATGTTTCGTAAAGCTAGTAGAGGGATAAAGCTGCATGCCACCAGGAATAAACAAAGAACTAAGCAAAGTATGAAGACGAAAATGAACAACACTTTACAGCAATGTTATTTGGCAGTGTTCTGTTTTAGTCATGACATTTTAGTAAGACAAACCCTGCTTGCTCAACGAGACATCACTGCACTGTTCTATTTCATTCTTGTGCCCTTCTTGATTCCATTTACTGCCACTTCTAATCAGTGTTGCTTCACTGTTTTCCTTCTCTTGCCGGCCAGTCTATGCAATTGCTAGAAACACTCGCAGAGGAAACAAAAGGTTCTAGCAATTCTCAGGTAAAACGTGTTTGGCAAAATGTTGTCATATGTACTAAAATGAATGCGTTAGTCACTTTACATATGAGCAGCTTGTCAGATGTTGTCTTTTAACAGTATGTGTTGCTTTATGTCCAAATCATGTTGCAAAGCATTAAAACTGTTTTTTGTCTGTGTTTTCTGGGCTTTGTTATGTTGTGGTGTGTTTCAACTTGCCTGTTTTACCAAAAAAATGATCTGACTGATGGAAAGGTTTATTTCTGTTCGTGTGTTCTTTCGTGCCGAATTTCAGCAGGCACGTGCTTTCCAAATTGTGTGTGCATTAGAACTGTTTCCTTTTCACAGAAAAATTCCTTGGATTTTTGCCCTCTCCTAGTGCAAAGAGGCGAATGAGACAACTGCGCCCTTGCATGGAGGGCTCACTTCCCATTGGCCAGCATGCATATTAGACAGATCGCAGACCTGGGTCACATTCACTGCTCAGGGATGATGTCATGGGGTTTCAATTATGACGGACATACCACAATGACAGCTGCGCCATAGCCTTCAAAAGACCTCCCTGATAATGCTTTCTCTGTAATAACTTCTATCGACCTCATTAGATTTTTATGGTCAGTGTAGAGGTGTAGAATTTTTTTTATGCTTTTGGTAAGTTGTACTGGTAATGTAACTTCTGATAACCTTGGAGATGAATTCTACAGAGGATGAGTGTTGTCTTTTGCAGCTGGTCCGAAAAGAACTGAAGAAAAGAAAGCTGCCTTCTGCGGAAATTAACTCCGTGCTGGTGGACTACTGCCTTTGGGACTACCGTAGGCGACATGAAAATGAAGTTGAGCATGTGCCTTTTCACCGGGTTCGCTGCATTTACTACTGAATGTTGCAGGATATCAATTACATGCGACATTAATGTGCCAACAAATAGTGCCTGTAGTGTGTTTTTTGGTACCAGATGGCATTTAGGTTAATTTAGTCTGTTTATCTGTTCTGGTGCTGTGGTAATGTGATATTGACGAGTCTATTGTGTTTTATCATGGAGGCATGCTGAGATATTCAAATTATTTCTTGCCGTTTTATAATTTTCAGAATTATGAGGATATAATGATCGTTTAGCATTGTCATTTTTTTTTTATCATTACCCCCATTCGAGCACCATGAAATTTGTTGGCAGTTGTACTGTTTTTTTGTAGCAACTAAAATTGCCTGTTTTAAAGTACTTAGCGCAAGATGTTCTTGTAAGAAAACTTGAAGCTAACTTTGCGCAGCACACGGTCAGGATAGAAAAGAGGCCCAAAATTAGCCCTAATACTGCTGTTACATAAGCACTTCAATTCTCAATAAAGTCTGATCCCGATTGAAGTTTCCGAGCATGCTCCATGTGCATTGCTGCTGCACGTTCCTACTTTGTCCTGATTGACGAGTAAGCCTGCTACGTGACAGATGGTACTGCACGCCCACGTAGTTGTATACATTGTGGCAAGCAGATATGTTTGTAATGAAGGGAAAATAATCGAAAACACTTTTGATAAAAAACCCCATTCCTGTTTTCTGACAAAGGAATCACAAACGCACACCAAACACTGTACCGCAGGCCTGTGCACGGGCTTGCCGTGCTTACTGCCCAGGCAGGTGGGCGGCATTGAGTGTAAATGCAATATCGAAAATCAAATTGCACTGGACAAAATAAAAACTTGTAAAATTTTATAACCTTTATTGAGCACCTTTCGGCACATTTCATTTTTGTTTTGCATTTGATTGTTTCCTGAGCACAAGGGCAGCGTTGCAGGCTAACAGCCTTGAGATCTAGCAGAATCAGGCTTAATAATGATCAAATTGGCCTTGCAATAATGCCGGATCTCCATCGAGTTTGATCCCGATCGTCTCAATTGCCACCGAAGCTGCCCGTTGACAGTGGTGCAACAAATATTATTTCAGCCTTTAAAGAATTATGTCTTTGCAAATATTCTTGCTGCTGTGCATATGTAAGTTTATCATTCCAAGGAAACTGGATTGCTTAGAAGTGTCTTGAAATTTTTAAATGGTTCAAGTGTGCTGCACCCTGAACATAGCTGAACATAGAAGCATGCTTTGTATGGAAATTGTTTATCATTTCTGCAGCAACACTTAAATGAAGTGCTGCTGAATGTTGTTAAGAATGCCTGTATCTGTCACTTGTTCCACTTATTAAAAGACATTTTTATACTGTTTTATATGATATACCTTTTGCATAGCTCTAGGTAAATCTGTTCATTGTCACTGATTTGCAACCTTCAATGGACATTGCCA
Organism: Amblyomma americanum; assembly: GCA_030143305.2. NCBI lineage: Eukaryota > Metazoa > Arthropoda > Arachnida > Ixodida > Ixodidae > Amblyomma > Amblyomma americanum. The sequence continues at coordinate 21,109 of JARKHS020000577.1, read as the reverse complement.
ATTCCATGTTTCATGGGTATTAAACATTTTCACTTATTTTTTACTTAAAAGGTTTGCTTACCATTACTGGTAACATCTGGCATTTTTGTCTTTCGGAACACTTTTCTATGTACCAAAATTGAGTAAAAGTTCCTGACTTGGTCATGTTATAAAAGTTGAATATGCAGGGCCTGATTGGGTGTTAGAGCTTGTTCAGATCGGCACATTCAACTGAAGGCTGCAAGCTTTTTTTTTTTTTTTTCAGAGCTTAATGTGTACTATTTGTTGCAAAAGTTCCTTGGCTAAGGCTGACTGTATGACAATGCAGTGGTTGCTGCCACTCACAGTTTGTATTAAATATGTCGAGGAATTCTGATGTAGCTCGCAAACTTGCATGAAAAAATCAACCAAAGTTTCACCAAAATGTGCTTGCGACTTCATGACTACTGGCATGTTGGCCTGGGAACTTTTGGGAAAGGTGGTACATTATTTGTACATAAAACACAAACGGGATGAAACCCAAGTTGTTGATCTAAAAGATGCAGATTGATTTGAAATAAGATTTGATATAACCGCATGGTTTTGCATGTGCTGTCTATTGCAAGAAAATAAGCACCATGAGCCAAAGCTGGCCTGTGGCTCTTGCCTTTTTGCAATGGACAGTACTTGTCAAACTCCCTCTCTTTGAATTTGCACTAGTACAGGTGCTATGAATATGGTACACGTTTGTCATATATTTTAGTGCGAAAGCACTACTTCACTGGCAAAGCTGAAAGCCCCACAGTGTGTGTAAAGCCTCCAGCTTTGACGGATCACCAGCGGCGGAGGCCTTGCACAACTGCTCCGTCAATGCATGTAACTGGCACCCTCCCCCATTCCCCACGCGCGGCTTACGATAAGATCTTGCATGTGGTTGCCTTTGAGGTGGTGTTGCCTCAAGTGCTTTCGCACGTCCTACTCAGTTTAACTGCGTTAAATGCAAGCGTCGCACGCAAGCGACACCTCAGCATTCAGGGCCCTCACCCCAGCCGACCATCGGTCACTCGAATTTGGGCCCATGGGCCTCAATACCGGGCCTTGTTGGCACTCATAGCTGACACCACCGTGTACATGTTTCTTTAACCCTCTTATGCTGAATGGCATATTTGCATAATAAAAAAAAACTGCGTTAAAGCCCTACCCTACCATTAAAACCCTACTCTTGAATGTTGCGGAAAATATTTTTTTATTTGTAGAATGGAAACCCGCAATCGTCTGCGAGCCAAAGGTTCAACAGAGCAAATTTGGACAGCTTGGCAAGCTAGTGCCGACATCATCCGCAACGATGAAGTCTCGCTTCTTGTTTTTTTTAAAGTTCTCTGTGATACGGAATATGACACCACTCGGATATTTATTTCGCTCGGTTGGCTAAGCGTGCGCTCTACTATGCCATGTTTCCCAAGGTCTTTCGTCTGCGGCCATAGAGTTTCTTACTATTAACTAAAGGAAAAGCTGGCGGTGCTGCACCTCGGCCACCATGGACGCTCAAAGCATCATGGGCCGGTGAGCTACTAGGGGTGTATTATGCCCCTAGTTAAGAAACCTGCATGCCATTGGCTTCAACTAAATTCAGTGTAACCTCCTAGGCACCTTTTTTTTCCCCACCGTGCCTCTGAGCATTTTGGCGATGGTGAAAAAATTAGCTGCGGTTCAACTACTGCTGAACTTAGAGAGCGAAAGCTGTGGTGTATCGGATAAGTAGACGCAGCTTGGCCTCTAACCTAGAGTACATTCCACATACTGGATAGGCAACGTGCCCACCCTGCCAGATGGCGGTTAAATTAATGGTTGATTGTGAGAGGTTGGTCACCCAATGAATGCTGTGGCTTATTGCTGCAGTTGCGCGTGTCTGCCACATTGTTGTCAGCTCTAATGCATGCAGCCCACATCTCTCTATCCCCACCGCCACTGCCACATACATGAAAGCGCGATTGAGGCGTCCACTGCCCCAGGGAGCCAGTTATGTACCTTCCTTTCTCAAAATCATCGGAGTCTGGAGCATTGTAAGCCTAGAGCCAATGAACACAGAACGCCGACGGTCTATAGCTTCAGTGCCGCATTTCTGCTTCAACGCTGTGAATGCCAACGCATGCAACGCATATCTGTCACTACTGCCACTAGTTTAAAGCTCGACTGAAGTGTCCACCGTCCGAGGGAGCCAGTTATGCACCTTTGCTTTGCTTTTGAAGAAAATTAAAGATTGGTTTTTGAAATTCGTTTTGAAGAAAGGAAATCGCGCAACTGTCTCGCATATAACGGTGGACGCCCGAACCAGTTTTGCCGAAAGGAAATGGCATAGTAACTGTCTCTCACATATATCGGTGGACACACTGCGCGATAAGGAGTTTGACCTCTGGCTCACTTGAAGGTAAAAACCGCAAGCACCGCGAAATCGTGACGAGGTAGCATAGTGAAGCTTTTGCTTCAAAATCGCGCTGTTCTATGTCGTCTGCTACCGTCAAAGGGCAATGCGAAATGCTCATAGTTTTGCTGGTGGATGTAATTTCTGTAGATCCATCTCTTACTGAGCTAATTTTGTTTACATGCGACTATTGTGAGCTACCTCAGTGATTTATCTCTGAGAGCACTGTACAAGTGATCTGCTTGTACAGAAATTACTTTTCCTGAAGCAGCCCAGCGGCCTCAGAAACGCATTTTGTTCACAAAATTTTTCCCTTGAATTAATCTTTTCACTCCAATTTTAGGCGAGCCTTGCAGCGTAAGTGCAAACATTTGTAAAAGAAAAATTATAGCAAATCTTGGCTTCCTGGCAGGCACATTCTTCGAGTAACCAGCCGAAATTATATGTTATATGGAATTTCACCCTAGCAGGTGCTTTGCAGGCCTAAGCGCTCCGAGTAATTTTCTGGTACTTAGAATCTTGACACTTCCGGTTATTAAAAAATGGAAAGCGGTTTTGTTGTGTAAAAAGCAGTAATAGCTAGGCAGTACAGCAGTGAGCTCGGCTGCCACATTTTCACAGTGGCCAGGACAGCCAGGTCTAAGCTCCGTTTTTGCATTAACTACCTGTACAATATCAAGGATACTGTATGCATGTGGCTGTATAGGAGGCTAAAGCATGTCGTGTAAGTATTTTGCAGGTCAGCTTCAATTTGTAGAGGGGGCCCTGCAGAGAGATACAGAAAGCCACCTTTGTCGTTCATACGAGTGAACTCAGCTGGCTTGAGTTCACTTTTGCTCATTAGAAGCAAATGCCGGCAGCTTTCACAGCCCGTCTTCAACGCGCGATTTTTTTTTTTTGCTACATAACTATACAGCTAACAATACGAGGGCGCACAGACGAGACGTGCACAGCGCTCGTGTGTATGTATTGTCTCTGCGCCTTCCAATTATTAGCGCTGGTTTAAGAATGATCCAAGCTTCTCCATTAGAATATTAGCTACCTGTCACTTGATGCTACAGTGCAAGTGGAATGGTATGTCAGTATTTTCAGAATTAAGCATTGCGTCTGCTGCTCATCTATATGTCATTGCCTGCATCTAGAAGTTTATCATCAATCTCCTGTGTGCCTCTGGGAGAGCTTTGTTGGCCAGCATCTGCGTACAAAATGGCAGTGAGGATGCTAGGCTCGAGGTTTCCTGCAGAAACTGAGTGGGAAGGTTGTTAAATGCAAGGCAGATTACTAGTATAACTACAAATGTCTGCTCAGGTGTTGGGTATAAGTATTGCAGCCAGAACGAAGACTGGCGCACACTTCTGATAAGATGCCCGGCTGGATCCTTGCTCACTCACATGTCATCAGGTAACTGAAACCTACACATTCTATTAGATACTTGAACAGTGACAACACGCTAGAGAGTGTCACACGCAGTCTTGCAACTGTCCACATGCTTATAAAAGCCTTGCATTCCATTAGTCTGGTTTTCCCATTCGCTCAGGTGCGACGTAAATAAATGAAGCTAGTCAAGAGATGCACAATTTGGACCTAAAACAGTAGTGAGGCGCGAAAACGCACGGGCTCAACACTTGGAGAGCCTTTCCTACTGCCCGGCCAGCACGGCGCGGAGCTAGGATGGGTGGATGGATGGATGGATGGATGGATAGATGGATAACGCTGAACCCTTTAAATTGGACGGTGGCTCAAGCCACCTAGCCATGCCTTGTGAAATTTTACTCCTGTCTTGCTTTTAGCCACCAATCGTATAACCTTCGCTTGGTTACTTCTAACCTCTTAAAATCCACTTTCCCTTCACTATCTTTAAACCCCAAAGCCTTGGGTAAGTCAGCCCCGCTGCTTTCCACTGTAGGGTGAAGCCCTTTTCAGAAAAGTATCAAGTGTTCAGCCATTTCCTCCTCCTCTCCGCACGCAATGCACAGTGTCTATCTCATGGTACCTGACTCTATACGTCTTAGTCCGCAAAACTCCAGTCCTGGCCTCAAACAACAAAGAGCTTCCCCTACAATTATCATAGATATTTTCTTTGACAATTTCCTGTTTAAGGGTCCGGTATGTTCCCAGTGCCGATTTCGTCAGCATCCCTGTTTTCCACAGAGCTCTCTCTGTTTCTTTAACCTTTTTCTTAACCAATAATTGCTGATTTGCCCCCTTACTGCTGTCCAGATATTTGCTTGTCAATTTTCTAGTTCGGTTCCTCCATTTCGTGTCAACATCCTTTATATACAGGTATCTGAAAACTTTCCTAGCCCACTGCTTTTCCTCCATTTTTCTCAATCGTTCCTCAAATAATAATAATAATTGGTTTTTTGGGGAAAGGAAATGGTGCAGTATCTGTCTCATATATGTTGGGTCCAACCGCGCCATAAGGGAAGGGATAAGAGAGGGAGTGAAAGAAGAAAGGAAGAATTGGGTGCCGTAGTGGAGGGCTCCGGAGTAATTTCGACCACCTGGGGATCTTTAACGTGCACTGACATCGCACAGCACACGGGCGCCTTAGCATTTTTCCTCCATAAAAACGCAGCCGCCGCTGTCGCTGTCTTACTGCTAATGTCTCTGCTCTCGAAAGACGCCCATCCCATATCACCCTGTACCCCCTGATTTGGTGTATTGCCATGTGCTCCCAAAGCTAACCTCCCTACTCCCCGTTGTTTAATTTCTAGCCTTGCTTGAACATCTGGCCTCATACACAGGACCGCATTACCAAAGGTCAGGCTAGGGACCATCACCCCTTTCCAGATCCCTCTTACCACCTCATACCTATTGTAATTCCACAGTGCCCTATTTTTCATGACAGCTGCATTCCTACTAGCGTTATTCATTACATATTTTTCATGCTCTGTCAGATACTCAACACCATTATTTATCCACGCCCCAAGATAGTACTGTACTCATCCACTACCTCTAGCGTGAACTCCTGTATTCTATGCTAGCCGCCCTCATCATTAAATATCATGACAGCAGATTTTTCCTTCCTATACTTGAAACCTTAATCTATCTCTCTCTGTACCGCATATGTCTATCAACTTCAGCAAGTCTTCCTTGTTGTCAGCCATTAGCACTATATCGTCCGCGTATATTAGTCCCGGTAAGGTCTGTTTAATCCATTCCCCTTGCTTGAAAAAAGAGAGTTTGAAGCCTAGTCCCTGTTTGGACCTGCACCAAACCCTGGCCAATCCCCCACCGTGGGTAATGTGCCATCATCTTTTCAGGCAACAACAACAACAACCCTTGCAGGTACAACATGAACAACAAAGGGGACAGAGGACATCCTTGCCTAAGCCCCCGCTGTATCTCTACAAGCCCTGATACATTTTTTTCCCATTTTATGAGCACTCTGTTACCTCTATATCTTTTAAAAGATTAATTACTTCATTTTCCACATCCAATGTGCCCAGTATGTCCCACAAATGCTGCTGAGTAACGTTGTCATAGGCTCCCCTAATATCCAGAAATGCTAGCCATGCTGTGTTCCTTTTCCGCAATTTCTATACGCTGCGTCAATGAAAATGGATTGTCCTCCAACCTCCTTTGTTTCCGGAACCCATTCTGTAGTTCCTCCAACACCCCCTCGTTCTCCACCCAAGCCTGCAGTCTATCCTTAATAATATGCATCACCACCCTGTAAACCACAGATGTCACTGTTATGGGACGATAGTTAAGTCTGCTTTGTCTCCCTTTCCCTTATATATAATGTTCATTCTAAATCGCCATTCATCGGGGACTTTCTCATCCACTATCATTTTGTTCTCTACCTGCATTAATGTTTGCTTGGATTTTGGTCCTAACTTCTTTATCAACATAATCGGGATACCATCTGGGCCTGTTGATATGCCACTATAGGAACCTTCTTCTCTGCCCTTTCCCACTCTCCTTGCTCAAGTGAAGCTATTGCTGCAACCGGTCCATCCTCCTTCGATAAATTATGTACCACATGCTTTGCTGCAAATTTTTCCGTCATCTTTGTTCCTATGTGTTTTATTGCTTCATCCCCTTCTAGTTGAATACCCTCATCTGTAACAATAAACCTTTGTTCTAGCCTAGTCTTATTAGTCATTGCATTTAGATGTTTCCAGAATTTTTGGGCTGCTTTTCTATCCTTTTTATTTACTTTTGACATCCATTGGGCACCCTTTCTTCTAATTTTCTCATTAATCAAATAGGATGCGTCCCTTCTACACTTTATGAAGGTATCCCATTTTCTGTCTACTTCGGATTTTGGTTCCCCCCTGTTCTTGGAATATCTGTGTTACCTGGACGCTTCCTGGCGCTTCTCTATTGCCCTCTTGACCTCCTCATCCCACCAACTCTTGGGTTTGTATCTTTTCTCTTTTAGCTTTACTCGCACCTCAGCTAGCTCTAGCTCCAGTAATCGAGCTAGATAGATAGATAGATAGATACTTGAGGCCTTGCCCTTTGTAACGGGTGGGCACCACTAGGTTGAGCACCCGGCCAAAAAAAAAACAACAAAAAAACAAGAAGATGGAAGCACACAAGGAGAGAAAGCTGGATGGATGGATGGATGGATACGGCTGAACCCTTTACATCGGGCGGTGGCTCAAGCCACCTAGCCATGTCTTGTGAAATTTTACTCCTGTCTTGCTTTTAGCCACCAATCAGATAACCTTCGCTTGGTTACTTCTAACCTCTTAAAATCCACTTTCCCCTCACTATCCCTAAACCCCAATGCCTTGGGTAAGTCAGCCCCGCTGCCTTCCACTGTAGGGTGAAGCCCTTTACAGAAAAGTATCAAGTGTTCAGCCGTTTCCTCCTCCTCTCCGCACGCAATGCACAAAGTGTCTATCTCCTGGTACCTGACTCTATACGTCTTAGTCCGCAAAACTCCAGTCCTGGCCTCAAACAGCAAAGAACTTCCCCTACAATTATCATAGATATTTTCTTTGACAATTTCCTGTTTAAAGGTCCGGTATGTTTCCAGTGCCGATTTCGTCAGCATCCCTGATTTCCACAACGCTCTCTCTGTTCCTTTAACCTTTTTCTTAACCGATAAATGCTGATTTGCCCCCTTACTGCTGTCCAGATATTTGCTTGTCAATTTTCTAGTTCGCTTTCTTTATTTCGTGTCAACATTCTTTATATACAGGTATCTGAAAACTTTCCTAGCCCACCGCTTTTCCTCCATCCTTCTCAATCGTTCCTCAAATGCTATCTTACTGCTAGCCTCTCTGCTCTCGAAAGACGCCCATCCCATATCACCCTGTACCCCCTGATTTGGTGTATTGCCATGTGCTCCCAAAGCTAACCTCCCTACTCCCCGTTGCCTAATTTCCAGCCTTGCTTGAACATCTGGCCTCATACACAGGACCGCATTCCCGAAGGTTAGGCTAGGGACCATCACCCCTTTCTAGATCCCTCTTACCACCTCATACCTATTGTAATTCCACAGTGCCCTATTTTTCATGACAGCTGCATTCCTACTAGCTTTATTCATTACATATTTTTCATGCTCTGTCAGATACTCAACACTGTTATTTATCCACACCCCAAGAGCTCTTTTCATCTTTTAGCGCCGCCTAGCGGGCAGTCTGCGCAATTGTGAGGCGATCTAGGGGCCCATAGAAGTCGACGAGACGCTTCAGGCATGTTCTTCAGGAGGCATTGGATAAAAGCTACAGTTTCGGTGTCTGTATGTACACAAACGTGTTAACAAAAAAAAAACAACCTTGTCAACAAAATACAATTGAATCATTTTAAAGGTTAACTAAAGCGTTTTTAATGATTATGGTTATTTATATTCTCTGCTGCTCTATGTTTTGTAAAAACAAAACCGAATTTTATGTAATGACGTCATTGTCAGTTGTCTCGAATTCGTCGAGAAGAAACGCCATTATCGCGATATCGAGAAGGTACGTGATTTCGTTGGAGATTTTGCGGTTTAGCGCTTGCCACCATTTCGTGCTCGCTCGCTGCAAATTTTTGCTGTTTCTCGAAGAACTGTTGGCCTATGTGCGCTTTTCTGTCGTTTTAACATGTGCATAGCGATTCATTTCACTCCTTTGCGACATGTTAGCCTATTTGCCTGTCCGCCCTTACGGCTTGCATCCCCTAAGGGACGCGGCTCGTCTGCTACTGGTGCTGCTCCTCACATGAGTTGGGGTCAGCATTCATCACGGACATTCTTAAATAGGAATTTAGATGTCTGCGGAAGTGCACTCCTTGCTGCTAATGAAGGTCTGGCAACACTTTACCGTCTAAACAGTGGTTCTGCTAGCGGTTGCTGTCGAGTTCATAGTTCGGTGCGCCTTATCAAACCATACAGAAGACTGCCGTCTAGTAAGCGTTCGTCATGGAATTTTCTTTGCACGCACTGCTGACTGCTGCTTGCTCTGTTTCAGGGTCGAGCTGTTTTACGCGAAGTACGCTTGTTCATTTCCATTGTATCTGCTCTTGTAATCTAATGCTTGTCATTGCGCACTCTGTATGCCCCTTGGTTCGTGCATGGCAGTAACGTGCCAGCTTTTTCGCGTAATTACGTGAATGAGGCGCAGTCTCTATGCAGGTCCTTCTGCTGTCAGATCATGCGTAGCATCTGCATTTCATAATCTATTCTGTTGCATATTGTGGTGGTTGGCACAATTGAATGGGGAAAGGCTGTGTCGGCTTTTACGAATCGGGAGGCGTATTATCATCAAGCGTGGGTTTGGCCAAGCAAATCGTAAAGTTCTGCATTATTCCAGTTTGTTAGCTTACTGAATGTTTCACTTTTCTTTTACATCATCTTTCCCCAGCTTGCTGCGCTGAATCAGCGTATATTGTGAGCAATAAAGAGCGTTTGCGAAAAGTGTTGTTTTACAGCATATCCATGAAATGTCAGTTCTGTTCTCTTATTCTCTCGCTCTTGTGCACCCAATCTGAAGCCAGTCTGGCAGTTCCGGTGTTGTGTTGCAGTTGGTTTTTCTCTTTGTGTGCGTGATTATTCATGAGAAGTGCATTTTCTTTCAGAAGCATGGCGGACGACATTCCATCGTCTTTTCAGCTGACAGTAAATGGTAATCATTGTTTTCTATCTCTGGTTCACACCGTAATTGTTTCAGTATTTTATGGTGTCATGCTTAAGGCACACATACCCCATGTGCTTTACTTCAGAAGTCATTACAAATGGGGCAGTGAGCTCTATGTTGTAGTCTGCATTGCTTTCAAAGTACTATGACCCACATCAAGCCTTGGCCAGGTACCCTGTCAGGCTCACCTGGGGCCAAATTATGGAATGATCACAATTTCAATACAGTCGCAGAAAAATCACAAAGCCCCCCTTCCCCCCCCCCCCCCCCCCCCCCTTGTTGGCTGGCATGGGCTGGCAGACATATCGACCGATTGGGGTGGTGCTAATGGATCTGTTTGTGAGGTTAGGCATTTGATTAATCTGTAATTCGGCCCCTGGAGGCATTTCATGGGTTATGACATCATGTACCTCGCAACATTAAGATTGGGCCCTCCTGATGCCTTGGCAATGCATAGTTTTAACTGACCCTTTGGTGCTACACCTAGGCTGCGTGGTAGTTAAGGTGTCAATTGTTAGTGCTAGACAGTCATGATGTAAGCAGTCAGTTTTTTTTTTCTTTTCATCCCAACCATGCATACATACATGCCTGATTGCTATGGATATGATTTGAATTCACCTGCCAGCCTGGAGGTCTCGGACGCACAGAATGTGTGCAGCTGTAGTGTTTCTAATTACTTCACATAACTGCAAGCAACGTTGTAACAGCACAGTGGAAAGGACAATGTAGGTGCTGCGTAATCCTTTTCACTCACTTCTGTTTGCATACTGTTTGTTATGGGTAGCAACAAACCAGCCCACATCCACTCCCTAGTTGTTGTTTTATTTGTACTTTTGAAAAAATAAATCTGTGTTGTGGCATCCCTCAAGTAATGGCCACAATGGCATACCCACAAACAAAAGGCATTTTGCAATGGGGAAAGATGTTTTGGACTTGCTAGGAGGTCAAAAGAGTGTTGACATAGTCCAGTTGGCACATAGCTCAAAGAAATTTAACACAGCTAAAGTAATAGACTGAATGGAGGCACACAAATGCTGCCCCTCCTTTTGTCCCACTGTTCTTCCTTCCTCCTTGCTTCCTCCTTGCTAAGGAACCTATTTGCATCTTGCTATATCAGAGCTAAAATGCAGTTTACACAGAGGACAGTCTACTGCGTCATTACTGGTCATATACCACCACCATCTCTGTAAAAGCACTGACCGTCATTCACCATAGCTTAAAATATAACCAACTGAATCCAAGGCTTGTATTTAAGTTGCTACAGAGAGTTGTGCCTGAATCACTGTGGGTGCTGCATGATAGTAAAAGTAATGCTTATTGCCCCAACATGACTGTGCTTTTAGTTGCCTCTCAGAGAACCATGTGAGGGTAGTTTTGAAATACTTGCTTCATTTCCGGACTGTGCATAGCATCCTTCCTTGGTGCTTTGCTGCTTTTGGTAACATACGCAATCCAGTTTAATGTAGTAGTTTCTGAAATCTCCAAAAAGAGCTAGGGAGATAAGGTAATTCAACTTTTCATCTTCAAAAATTAGATAGCTATGGGTATAAGGTGCTCACTCGTCAAACACCACCCATCCCTTCTCACATCCCTTGTCTGGATGGGCTGAGCCCAAGGTCAGCAACTACAATTTGATGGGGACACAGCGCAAAAACCCAGAGTCCTCCACTATGACATCTCACATAGTCCACATACTGCTTTGGAATCTTAAACCACCCATGCCGTACCATGCTGTCACTATGCTGTGCAGCTATAGTGCAAGTGTTTATTGCCAAAGATTAAGACAACCATACGTGCCATTCTTCCGTGGTATACTAGATACTGAGGAAAGCATATGTGAAAGTGGGGACTACTATCTGTTTCATTAATACTGTGTTGAACAGAAATGTGCTTCAAGCATTATCACCACTTTCAAAAAACCAACATGACACTCGTTCTACAGTGTACAGTCAAGCCCACTTGTTACAAACCTGACGGTCACGCAGATTTTGTCCGTTTTATCTGATGTTCGTAGTAAGCGGACAGTCCTTATTACATTTGTTAGATTGGGGCAACCTAAAAGGAATGAAAAATAATAAGCCCCTGCCTGCACCACTGACGTACAACAGCCTTAATCCAATCTTAAAATAAATAAAAAGGCTCGAAGGCAATGGTATACTTTTGCCACCCATAGGCGGGAAAAATGGAAAAAAATGACGGGGGGGGGGGGTATTACAGTAAAAAATATTAAGTCCGCCAAAAGTGCTGTTTTTTTTTCTTTAAAAAGTGTGTTATGCGTGTCTACTTGAAAGCAGATTCCGCCGCGGCGCTTTCCAGGCTCTTCAGGGCGGTCATATTCTCCTCACCGAGACCCTTGCTACCAACAATCAGCTTTGGTGACAGGGTATAAATAGTTGTGGTTGCAGGTCGGCCATATTAGATTCCTAGTGGTAGGGGAGGGCTCGTACTTGACATGCAGTAGCTTCCTCAGAGCACACAGCTCTGTGATGTCTTGCGCACTAACGTAGTCATCCAAGGAAACATCTGGCTAGCTATGTATCAACGACGTGTAGCCACAAACCTGCATGTGTCTGATCAAGTGAGTTTGCAACACCTTCGTCTATCATTCCTGGTTCCATGCAGCGACGGAAGTAGCGCAGCACTTGTGACACTATGTATCAGCTGAACTGTCTGCAATCTGGTGCCACCTGCATGTGGCAGCAGAAAAGGTGGGGCGGATTGGGCAGGCGACGCACACCACATATTCAGCAAGGCATTCAGACTTCTCAGATCGTTGCTGTTTGTTGATCCACTACCATGTGCAGTAGTTTCGCTTTCGATGCTGCCCCTATCTCACGCCCACCGCGCTTCTGCTTCTACTTCTGCTTGGGGTGCTTGCACAGCTGGAAAACACACAGTCAATGATTGACCTTGTAGCCCATCGGTGCACGCTTGGACGTCATTCACTTACTGTTTCAATGCCCTCTTTTGATTGCTTTTTGGGTTGACATGTTCTTTCCGTGGTGGTGTCGCGTGGGCTGAGACGAGATTGGTGCGGCCAAAGCTTTTTTGTCTCTGAGACTAGTTGCTATTGGCATAATGCATAATTTGATGGTAGCACCGCACTTGTTTGTAATAAGCGAGCATTTGTCATATATGTGGGCTCTACTGTATAGAGCATCTTTTTGTTTTCACAAATTGACTTTAATTGCTACATTAACTGGTTGGAAATAAAAAGGTGGCTAATTTTGTGGTTAATTTATAGTGTCATGAATTTTCATATGCATGAATAGTTGAGGTGTTTCGTGGCTTAGCGTTAAGCTCGGCAGGCATTAACTATTGTGATATTAATGCGCCCCATGTTTATTCATCTGGATTTAGGGCAGATGAGTTTTGGGGAACTCCTTACATCAGGGGTTCTCAAACTTTTTGCCTCAAGGACCCCCCCCCCCATCACAGTCTGTCGTCACAGTCTGTCCATGTTCCTTGTGAATGGACCCTTTGTGCTCATTTTTTTTTCCTTTTTCGTTCACTCTTGTACATGTTTGTGTTCTTGCTTTCAGCAGTTTTTTTTTTATTCGGTGCCCATCTCTTGCTCGTAATCATACATCTAACCCCAAGATAAGAACGCAGAAAACTGCGGTCACAAGACAAACGTTCCCCTGCGTCAAAACATCGCCCCAGCGCAGCCGGCGCCATTGAATAACCCGGGAAAACACTTCATGAGACGCGCACACTTTTTTTCTCTCTTGTCTGGGCTCAGCGGTGCGGCCCACACTTTCACGCGCATGAGTACACGTTCGCCTTTGTTGCATTGTCCGCCATGCGCCTTCCACATCATCTTGCCGGTGTTCTAAGCATATGCCCACAGGCTGCGGCAGTGTCTTGGCACGCTGCCAAGTTCGCCGGGAGAGCCACCGCCCCTGACACTCCCGCCAAAACATAAACATGCGGCGCCATTACTGGCGTGCAGCATCTTGGTGCACTGCCAAGGTCTGTGCTGTGGACAGCACCCACTCCAGCAGCTCGAAACTGAGGAACGAGACCATAGCTGTTGCTCCAAAAGGAGTTTTAACAAACCAGGTACTGCGTCTGTTTCGCACACGCCCCCCAGAAGTGTACCTGAAAGGGGGGACAGGCCAATGTGGGTGCTCACGGAACCCAGTTTGAGAACCCCTGCCTTACATAAATAATGCCATAAAGCTAATGCATATGTTAATGTGGCACTACCTGAATTACAATAATGTTCAGTCGCCATCTGTCGGCACATGCGACCCGGTGGACTGTGGATCGCGCCGGTGCCGCGCATAGAACGCGTAGAACGGTGTGTGCTGTGCATCACTACTCCCTTTTTCCCCCCTATGCCAGACCGTGCTGCAGTTATCTGATGCGCATTTTTGCTTGTTAAGGTGACCTCCTAGGGTGGGCGACCAGGTAGGGTGCGAACTGGAAGCTGGCACTTATGAGCTGCCAAACGATACGGAAAGGTAGCCCAAACGTAGCCAGATGGGAAAATCGTATGTAGCCCAAAAATATCCAAAAATAAACTGTTTTGAGAGGCAATATTGCGTGCTTCGAAATTAAAAAGGGCAAGTCCAGGACTTGAGCTTGATTTTTGCTTTGTCGCCCTGTATTTTGCATTCCTGTCTGTTCAGTTGGGTTCACGCTCTGTATGTAAGTGCTGTATGCATGATCAGATTGTTAGCTCATCATGCGCATGAACCGTACTACATAACAGTACCTAAACCGGCCAGCAATGTGGGTGAGGCACGGCAGCAGGAGATAGGTGGTTTCACATCCTGTGCAACAACAATTAGAGCACTGCACATGCTCAGGCTTACCTGAAAGCCCGGGCCCGAGCCGGGTAGAGCAGTTTTCTGCCGGGCCGCGGCCGGGCTCAGCCCTGTATACTGACGGTCCTGAGCCGTGCTCGGGCTTGTGTAGTGAATGGGTGCTTTCACTGAACACCTGGTTCTTATGTCCTCATGGTGTTAACAGCAGGTCAAAACAGTTAAAGCCAGTTTTTAACTATTTCGGGAGTACGAACTTACTAATCTTCGGTAATATGTCATGTGATATGTTGAGTGTGCAAAAAGATGAAAATAATGCAGAAAACGTCATAAGGTATGTTGAGTGTGCAAAAAGATTAAAATAATGCAGAAAACGCAAAATAATTCAAGCAAAACAGCATATATTATTATTATTATTATTTATTGATACCTCACAATCCACGAAGAGCATTGATTGAGGGGGCCATCAAGAAAAAGGAATATACAGAAATAACAAATAATAACGGCACAGTACGCGTGGTACAAGGCAATAAAACACGAACACAGATTATTTAAAACGGAGCAAAAATAACACCTGAACAAAACAATAGAAAATACGAAAAAATTGCGAATTGTGAATATGCGAAGAGGTAGTAGTAAGGTGCAAACAAAAACAGTGGTACATTAGAGAACAATATAAAAGCAACTGAAACTGTAGAAAAGCATTTGAAGCAGTACTAGAGGGATAAATGCATATATAGGGTCGTTTTAAACTCTATAGAATTAGGACAGGAGATTATGTTGTCAGGAAGATCATTCCAGAGCTTGATTGCTTTAGGTAATGCAGACGAATTAGATGATTGAGTTTTGCCATATATACGATTGAAGCTGAGATGATTATTCAAGCGTGCTGAGGAGCGGAAAGGTTATTCTAGAGGCAGAAACGAGGGGTGTATGTAAACATATTTATGAAATAAACACAGGAGTGAAAGTGAATGACGAATTTCGAGTATCTGTAAATAATTAAAGGTTTTAAGCTGGGAGACACTGGCGAGGGGACTGTAATTACTAACAATGTACCGGGCAGCTCTGTTTTGAATACTCTCAAGCAGTTTAATGAGATATTTTTGATGGGGCGACCATATAGATGAGACGAATTTCAGCTGGGGTCGTACAAAAATTAGGTATGTGAGCTTACGAACGGAGCTAAGAGAGTTGCACAGGTTATGGCGTATGAAACCCAGTGTCCTCGACGCTTTGTTGCAGAGAGCTGCAATGTGACAAGACCGTGAGAGATCTGGGGTGAGCTGAATTCCGAGTTATTTGTACGACATAACTTGGGATAGGAAGGTGTTGCTAATAGAGTAGTTGAATCAGTATAGTGGTGAGCTGGGCGCGTCGGTACATGATTGCAGAAAGAAAACCAGCGCAAAAGACGAAGACACACAACAGGAACACAGGACGACGCTGGACTATCGACTGCATTTATTTCAGAAATGATCACATTTATACCGTTCAGTATCAAACCACGCTTGCTCACACATGGTAGATTTACAAGAAAAGGTAGATTGCAGCATCACAGATGACCATCAGGACCGCAATCATTGTGCGACACGTTATGTTAAGGAGTTCAAAAATCTAATTTCTTTATCTGACTAACCGTCGTGTCACACATCGATCTGCTTGTTTAGCGATATGGTATGCCTTTAGAATTTCGCGTTGACTCTTAGTTTTAATGCATCCAAAAATTGAAGCCTTCTTGAAGAGCAGAGTGCATTTGTGCTTCCTGCAATGTTTAGGCAAATTCACCCTGTCATTTGTGGAAAGCTTCCTTTCATGTTCTCTGAGCCAGGTGTTAAGACAGCGGCCAGTCTGCCCAATGTACATATTCCCGTAGGATATAGGTATGCAGTACACTATCTGTGTGGCACAGGTGACGTATTTGAATTCAGATTGATCGTGCACTGTGAAATTTTACTCTTCCTGTCGTCAATTCTTCTGCACAAACTGGCCAGTTTTCGCGGGGCTGAGAAGACTACATCGACATCGTCCCTACTCGCGACCTTCTTTATGTTGTGTGAAAGTGCGTGCAAGTAAGGCATAACTTCACACTTTCTTTTGTCCTTCCTTTCTTCCATCACCTTAGGTTTGGCTTTCATTTTTTTTTAGAAGCTTTTCAGACACACCTTTGATAACATGTGCAGGAAAGCCTGCTTTTATTAGTCTTTGCTCTTGCTGCAGAAAGCTTTTTTGTACAGTATGGAAGCAGCTTTTTTCTAGCATGTTACTGAGGCATGTTGCTTTTATTCGGCCTACCTGACCTCTCAGACAAAACCTGGTCATCCGCTGAGACTAAAGTAATAAACCTATGCTCGGAAACCCTTGGTGGAGCAGCCGAGCCGGCTCAAATAGAGCATGCACATTGCCTTGGAAAGTACCTAGAAGAAAAATGCAGACCAATTATTGTGAATTTTTTGCACTTCAAAGACAAACAGCACATTCCGGAAAAGGGGCCCAAATTCAAGGATATAGGTTATATAGGTTATGCTGTACGAGAAGATTTTTCCTTGAAAACACGGATAGCAAGAAAACGCCTACTTGAGTGTGAGAAGCCACAGAGTGCATCGTATAAACTTACTGTAGAGAAACTGCGCATGGGTGACACCACCTACGTGCTTGACGCTGTATCTGGGAATGTAGTCCGATCGACAAGATAGCTTGCATGGGAAATGATGGCTGGTACAATAAATCATTCTAACTCTTCACGTCGTACACACACGCCGTCACTATTACAGTTATCATACACTAACATGCGTAGTTTGCTACCTAAACGTGTTGAACTAAGTTCGTACCTAGAAAATAGTGAGTGTGATATTTTAGCATTAACTGAAACGTGGCTGAGCCCTGATATTTCCGACACTGAAGTACTGCCCGATGTTAACGACTACGTGATCTACCGCAAAGATAGAGAAAACAAAAGGGGAGGAGGTGTTTTAATAGCCATCAGGAAACACATTGCATCTCATCTCGTTAACCTACCCAGTCCTCTTGAGATTATCTGGATCTGCATTTAAGTCATCATTCGTTAACTCAATAATAGGCACATGTTACAGACCGTCAGAAATTTCTGATGTCTCCATATCTCATTTGCGCGATAGCCTCACTGCCATTAGAGCCAAAGTTCCCAAAGCTAATATATTTCTGATGGGCGACTTTAATTACCCAGACATTGACTGGCATAACCTCATCTCTAGCTCTCGCTGCTCCAAAGAATTCATCGACTTAACATTGGACTTTTCGCTTGCACAGTTAGTAAGCCAACCTACAAGTGGAACTAATATTCTTGACCTCGTTTTAACGTCATGCCCCGAAAACTCAAGCACCATTTCTAGGACTTTTCGCTTGCACAGTTAGTAAGCCAACCTACAAGTGGAACTAATATCCTTGACCTCGTTTTAACGTCATGCCCCGAAAACTCAAGCACCATTTCTACTAGTGAGGGATTCAGTGACCATCAGATTCTCACTTTTACAGTTGACGTCCCATCCCATACACGGCTGTTCACATCTAAGCTCATCTTCAACTATAAAAAAGCGGATTGCAGTGCCATTAACACTGGTCTGCAGGGATTTTCTTGCTCATACTTTTCTACTTTTTCTTCCCGTACTGTTAATGAAAACTGGACCATGTTTAAAGTTGCTGGAATTAATGTTTGCTCATATACCCCAAATTTCTTTTCGGGTCAACATTTCTAAGTCATGGTATCACAGGTCACTCCTCTCACTTAGGAATAAAAAGAAGCGCTTATCCAAAGCAATGAAAAAATCTAGATCCCCCTCGCTGCAACTGCAACAGAAACGATGGGAAAAACAATACTGCCGTGCCATCCGTAAAGCGAAGCATAAATTTTATTCGTATGACCTTCAATCTATTATGCACCGCAACCCGAGAAAATTCTGGCTTATTATCTCCCCAGCTAACATGCAGGCCCACATCGTTTTACAGGATGCCAGAAATTTCATTTCTGACGAAAGAAGTGCGACCATCTTCAACAATTATTTCACATCAGTGTTCACCCAAGAAGAACATTCTAAAATTCCCGCCACCACCGAAGACCAATACAGATATATGACCCCCGATTGAATTGACCGTTGAAGGTGTCAAGTCATTAATAAAAAACCTTAAAATGTCCACTAGCTCTGGTGCAGATGGAATTAATGCCAAGATCCTTAAACTAACTTTAAACTCAAGTAGCTTAATCCTAGCTGTGTCACATTTTTCAGCAGTGTCTCTCTACAGGCGAACTTCTGTTTGATTGGAAAATTGGCAGATTCATCCGTGTGTTCAAATCTTGGGACAAAAGTAATATCAGTAACTACCGACCCATATCTTTAACAAGTATTGCATGTAAGCTATTTGAAGATATCATTGCTTCAAACGTTGCGCAGCATCTTGAACAAAACAGCTTTTTTTACCCTCATCAACATGGTTTCAGAAAAGGACTATCGTGTGATGCACAACTCATGGAATTTACTCACGATGTTTTGTCTAACTAACATGAATGATAACCAGCAGACTGATTGTATATTCATTGACTTGTCTAAGGTGTGCGACACGGTAGCACATTGTTGTTTAATTACGAAACTCTCCTCGTTAAATATTGACTCGTTAACACTATCATGGATTAGAAATTTCCTCTCATTTCGCAAACAATTCACCTGTCTAAATAATTGCTCATCCTCCCTTTCTGAAGTATCGTCCAGTCTTCCCCAGAGCAGTGGTCTCGGTCGGTTACTATTTTTAATATATATTGACGAGCTGCCAACCGACATTACCTCTAACATCCGTTTTCCGATGACTGTATTATTTACCGTAAAATTTCTAATCCAGCTGATCATCTTGCTCTACAGAAAGATCTAGACCATGTAACAAACTGGTGCTCTAAGTGGCTAATGACGGTTAATACTGATAAGTGTAAATTAATGACTTTCAGCCGTAAGCTATCAAATTCCTCCTTCAGCTACTCGCTCAACAGGCACCAAGTCACAACAGCGTCCTCATACAAATATCTCGGCATTCATCTTACTGCATACCTTTCCTGGTCGACACACAAATAAAATCACAGCTAAGGCTTCACGCACTCTCGGATACTTAAAACGTAATCTTTATGGTGCACCATCTGACACTCGAAAACTGGCTTACCAGTCATTTGTTCGTCCGCAACGAATTTGCATCGCCCATCTGGTCACCTCACCAAGTATATCTAACACGTAGCCTCGAATCCATACAGAACCGTGCCGCACGTTTCATCGCTCGCGATTATAACTGCCATTCCAGCGTCACTAACATCAAGTTATACCTGTGCTACACGGGTACGTTGAAATGACATTCGGGTCAAACGGCATTCGAGATTTTGAATGGCATTCGGACTGGACGGACACGCACGGTGCTACACGACTATTCCAAAAGCATTCAAAAGCTTCAGAATTCTGCCTCCAAGCTACAGGGGCGCTGCTGCCGTCAAGTTTTGTTTTAAACAATATAGCAGCAACAATTAATTTGTATAGTTACAGTCCGCTATAAAATTGCTACTTTTAAAAGTAATATGTCATTTCTAATAAATTTTACTATTAATTCATTACTAAATGCCTCTGTTCTAACAGAGGCCCAAGCCCATAGCCCTGCCATTTTTTGTGTGCAGTCTGTTGGCTACATTCGGCTCTATCTCCTGCGTGTGTCGTAAAAAACGAAAAAGTGCAATAATTTTCACTGAATAAAAAAAGCCCACTTAAAATGTACACACAGATGCACACGCACACAAAATAAAAAGACAAAACAGCAAAAGCAACAGCACAAAGTGAAAAAACTGGCACCGGGCCAAAATGGCTGCCTTTCTTATGATGGGTTCCAGAGTATGCGGTAAATATTTGCTTGCTAACAAAACTTCTGGAAAAGATCTGTGTAGTGTATATAAATAGTATTTAGAATTTCATTGTTTAACGAACGTATTTGCTCTTCAAAACTTATGCTGCCACCTATGGCGCGAAGACGCTGCGGTAGAGAGTAGTGCGCTTGCGCCTCGAAGGCATTCCAAAATCTCGAATGTCTCCACGGAGCTCCGTCGACTCGAATGTCATGTGAACCAAATGCCGTTAAAAACGTCGTGTAGCAGCGCAGGTTTGGCAGTCGAGTCGAATGACATTCGTTTGGAAGGCATTCGAAATGCCCTTGTAGCACAGGTATTATCTCTATCACTTGAATGTTTAGAATCACATTGTACAGTTGCACTCCTTTGCTTATTTCATAAAATGGTTTTCAGTGTTCAGAGTCACACTCTGCCTTTGTCACGGCCATGTCGTACATCACATCGCCTCCACAATCTGTTTAAAACAGCTTTACGCGTATTTTTGGTCGTACTAAACCCTTGTCTTCCTTACCACGTGCCATAAGCCTTTGGAATAGCCTTCCTGACGAAGTTACAAACACCAGAAATCCTGCCATGTTTCGAGATATGATAAGCACCATAATCGCCTAATATATTGGTTTTATGTGGTTCTACCAGAAAAGAGTTTTACTGCTGTATAATATGAATGAAAGTGTGCCCTTGCTAACTTAAGTGAAAAATCATGTTCCATTTCTATCTTGCCGCATTTTTGAAGCTTGTATAACGCCTTTTAAAATTTTCTTGTATTCTGCTGAATCTCTCTTGCTAACTATTATATAACGTTTCTCTTCAATCGTTGATTCGCTCTAATGCTTTCTGAATTCATGTGTATACTGCCCCACTCACATAATGCTGTTATGTAAAATGAGCCTGTGAGTAACTTGAATAAATAAATACCTAAAATTGAAAATTGGTTTTGGGCTAAGGAAATGGCGCAGTATCTGTCTCACATATAGACGGA
>JARKHS020000576.1:0-33769 GCA_030143305.2 Amblyomma americanum | reverse complement strand
GACAGATACTGCGCCATTTCCTTTCCCCCAAAACCAATTATTATTATTATTATTAAATTTTGGAGGAGTTCCAGGAAACCGGGCCGAGAATTATTGCTGTATACCGCTCCTCTCGCGAGATGACTGGAGTGCGTGTTGCAACGCAGTCATAACTTTTGCTGGTCGCACATGCCACTTGGAGCTGAAAATTTGCCCAATTGTCTACCGCGAGGACCCGCTGCATCCTCGTCCCCTGCAATGTACCAACTGTTGGGGATTTGGGCATAGTGATAGGGCCTGTAAGTCGGCGACCAGATGCCGGGTGTGTGGCGAAGATCACTCTTCCGACAGCTGCACCGCTGAACAACCAAGCAGTTGTCTATGCAGTAGCATTCACAGCGCCGATGATGCCACTTATGAAAGTCGGTCACAGGAGCAAAGTTTATTGGAATTAATTGAGCAGAATCGCTGCTCACGGGCAGACGCTTATGTTCTCATTAACCGCAGAAAACATTCATATGCCAGCCTTGTGCGTTCCTCTGCTCCTGACATCGAGGCCACATTGTCTGCCTCAATAGTGGCAACCGTCGAAAAGGCGCTTTCAGTGGTGGCCGAGCGCATGCTCAGCAGCTTCACGCAGGCGTCGTCTGATCTTGTTGCAAATCAGGCGATTTCTCAACCTCAGCCTGTAGTTCCACCAGCATCAACATCACATCAAGCCTGTGCTGAAAGTTTCGTTGCCACGTCATCACCCGAGGTGCCGTCTCATGTGCCGCCTCTCGACAGCGTCCCTGTAAGTCTTTCTCGCAACACTGTTTGCACTAATGATGTTGAAATGGCTTCTCCTACGCAGAAGCGTCGTGCTTCCACCTCTCCTTCTAAGTGCTCCGTTCCCCCGCTCAAGACAAAAAAAGGGCCTTCTAGAGTGTCTTCCAAGTCAGATATGCTATAAGAGGCTGTTTCAGCCTCTATTCTCGAATAGGCATCATGGCGGGTGTAAAGGTTCTCCAATGGAATTGCCGCTCTATTGCATCTCCTCTTTCTGATTTAAAAATTCTGCTATCTTCTCGTAACCCAGATATCGTGCTCTTGCATGAAACTTGGCTCGCCCCTGTTAGGTCATTTTCTTTAAACAGGTTTCGTGTTTTCCGTGCGGACCGCATAAATGGTAGGGGCGGGGCGTTGGTGACCCTGATTTCGTCAAAATTATGTCACCGGGTTCTAATAACTAAAAAAGTAATGGATTCTGATTGCGAGCTTCTAGCTATAGATCTCACTTTGCCGCACTGCTCTACTGTCACAGTAGCAAATGTCTATTTTCCAAATGGAGTATGCAGAACAGACCACCTAGACAGCTTACTTGCAAACTCTAGCAGGGTAATCATTGCTGGGGACTTCAACTCACACCACGTCGTCTGGGGTTCCTATACTGATTCACATGGACATATGTCATGGGCATGGATGTCAGCAAATGATGTGCTGTGTTACAATTCTCGGGCCATAACCTTCATCCGCAGACACTCGAGCTCAGTTCTCGATTTGTCCTTGGCAGCAAGAGGAGTAGGTATAGGGGCATGGTCCACAATTGGCTGTTTCACATCTAGTGACCACCTGCCAATTACGTTCACCATATTGGTGAGCGCCCTCCGAGATCATGGTTCTACCCGAAGATTAGTTAATCTTGCAGCCTACAAATCATCTTTGCGCGCCTCCCTTACATCTGATCCTTGTTCATGCACGACCAATAGGGCTCAGCGAGTGTTTTCTTCAGTTTTGAAGGCTACGGAGAGCTCCCAGTTCACTGTGCGTTCTGCTATTTCTAATAAATCACCATCCCCATGGAAGAATGACGAGTGTCAGACAGCTTTCCGTCGTAGGAAAGCAGCGTGGAGGACCCTTTCGCACAATCAGAGCCCGGCAAATTGGATTAACTACAAATTTTTCTCGGCCTCGTTTAATGAACCATAGCAAAGGCAAAGGATGACTACAATCAAAATTTGAACACATATTTGCGAACCCAAAAAATAGGAAGCCTTTGTATCGTTTTATGGAACGGAATGTGAACTCCTCAGCCATTCAGTTAACCAGCTCGGAGCTGCTCTCTCCACATGAGGCGAAAGATGAATTAGAGCGAATTGCCCAAGGGCTTGCTTCACGTTTTCAGGAGCAGCGTAGAGTCCCCCTGTTCGCCCCCTACCCCTGCTCAGACTGTGTTTCCGTTGATAAATCAGAATTATTAACTGCAGTTTCTTTAATGCAAACCTCAGCTCCGGGTTGGGATGGTGTCACAGTCGGTATGGTGAAAATACTAGCGCAAGACTTCACTCAGGACCTCCTCGACCTGATCAATACATCATTAGAAACTGCATTGCTGTCGCACTCCTGGAAGGTGGCGAAAATAATATTGCTCCTAAAATATTCAAAGAAAGGCTTTCATATTGATAACATTCGGCCGATAGCTATAACATCCAATGTTGGTGAAGCTCGTAGAAAGAATTGTGCACAGCCGCTTATCCACGCATGTCTCAATCGTGAATGCATTGAGCTCTGCCCACATTGGCTTTCGCCGGGGATGCTCCATTTGGTCTGCCCATGTCGATTTGGAGAGCAGAATACGCCTTGCTATGCGCAAGAAAGAAGTATCAGCATTAGTGACGCTTGACATTGCTAAAGCGTACGACAGTGTTGAATATTCGATCCTTCTCTCTAAATTAGCATAATTACTACCGCCGTACTACATTTATGCATGGATCCGCGAATTTTTAACAGGGCGGCAGTTCTTTTGCTCTGACGGTTCCTTCACTTCAGACACCTATGCCCAAACCAGAGGTGTGCCACAAGGTTCTGTACTTTCGCCACTTCTATTCAATCTGCTAATGTGCGACATTCCAGTAAACCCTGATGTTACTTTATATGTTTATGCAGACGACATAGCTTTCTTTGCTTCTGCAGCAGACATTCATGTCCTATATCGTTCTCTCCAGGATTACCTCAATGCGCTCGAGGTTTGGCTGGATACCTTAAATTTGGTATTAAATGTGCACAAAAGCAGCGTACTGGTTTTTAAAACCAACATGCCTCTATATATATCGCTACGCTATCGCTCGGACAGCATACCTCAGGTGGAATCTTTGAGGTATCTAGGCGTCATTTATGATGCCAATTTGGATTGGCGGCCCTACATATAGGCTAACGTGGAGAGAGGAGAGCGTGCACTAGGTAGGCTACTACGGATAAGTAATAGGAAATTTGGTACGCTTGTACTTCTCTACAAAGCCTATGTCAGACCCACTTTGGAATTGGCTGCATACTTTTTTTCTGGCTCCCCTAAATATAAGCTTCATCCGTTGCTGCTGCTAGAAAGGCGCGCACTGCGTCTCTGCCTAGGTCTCCCTCAATCAGTTTCCACCGCAGTCCTGTACTTGGAGGCTCGTATTCCTGACCTTAACTCCCGTTTTCACCTTTTAACTGTCAGGACTTTTTTGCGGGCATTTGAGCCGGCTCCTGGTGTGGCTACTAGTTTCGTCTGGCACCCAGCCCTTTTTCTCACTCCTCATTGGCCAAGGTTCGGCCTCCCTCAAGTTGTATTTACTCAGAACCTTTTATCCAACATTGATGTGGATCTCAATTTTGTATGCACAGTTGGTTGGGCAGCGTCCACTGTGAATATTACTTTTCATTATATTTTCCCACTTAATGCGAAGCATCTGCCTGCAAAGACATTAACTGGAATCCTCTTTGATCACCTCGCCCAGTACCCGCGACATACTGTAATTGCTACAGATGCGTCTGGGGCCGACACGAAGGCAGGGGTTGGTATTTTTTTCAGATTCTCTCTCGAGGAGCTTTTCGGTCCCGGATTACACAACCATATTTCTAGCAGAGGTTATGGCTCTGGGGCTGGCCGCTTTGAAAATTCTCACAACTGTTTCTCAGGTAATATTCCTGTCAGATTGTCTTTCTGTTTTGCTGGCGCTGGAGTCCACACGAGACGCTTTTTTGAGACGCGCACTAAACTTTTTTTATTCCCGGATGGGTGAAAGAGGTGCGCTTAGTTTGGATGCCCGGTCACTGCGGTATTTTACAAAATGAGGCGGCAGACTTTTTGGCAAAATCTGCTCTAAATGCACCAGTTGCCTGTAGCGTCCCTAATCTTGTTCTTTGCGGTATGACTCGATTTCAGCCTTTTCAGTTTATAACCGCCGCGTGCAACGATTTCTTACTCTCTACTGTCGACTACCAACATCTCATGCACCCATGGAAGACTCGTGCATGTAAAACCCGGCAGTGTGAGGTAGCGATGACACTCATGCGGTGCAGGATTCCCCGTTTGAATATTTACTTATGTAGATGCGGGTTCAGTCCCACAGACCTTTGTGCGGCTTGTGGTGAAGTAGGGACATTGAAGCGTTTCTTACTCTCTTGCCGGAGGTTTGCACATCAGAGGAGAGCACACGTAGAAATTCCCATTACGAAGTTGGGTCTCACCTTGTCAGTTCCCTTCCTCCTCTCTTTCGGCGCGAGCGCCAGGTGTTTTGCATTGCATCAAGTTTGCGAATACCTCCACAATTGTATAACAGCTACCGGCAGATTGCCTTGCTAATTGTTTCGAAAATTTCCGCATTCAAAAGAGCGTTTGGGTATTATCATATCTTTAATTATTTAATTCTCAGATATTCTCTCTCGATATTTTCTTTCTTCCTTTTCTTTTAAATTACTCTGAAATTTCACCCAAGGCACAATCATTAGCTTGACACGAGTTTACCCCATTCTATGGGGTCTCCCCACTGAACCCTGGCCAATCCCCCGTCGTGGGTATGTGCCGTGTGACCAAGGCAACAACAACAACAACAATCAACCAGCTGGCCAGCAAAATCGACAGCCCGCTCCGCCTGCTCGCCAGCGGCGGCTACCGGGACATCCAATAAATGTGGACCTTCCTCCACATCTGGTGCCACCGGACGACAGCCCCGACGCACGCAACGCCGCTCCCACCGGCTCTGTGCTCCTGCCCGTCCTGTCCCTCCACTTGGACTTGCCGCTGCTCGCCCGCTGTTCGCACTGGCCTTCGGCATCTTCTTCTCTACGCCATGCCCGCGCCTACCATCCCGCGCGGTGAGCTCTTCCAGCCGAATGAGCTCCCACCCATGGTTCGGCAAGTGCCACGCGAGCACGCGTCGGTTTCTTGCCAACATTCCCAATCCGCTGCCTCATCCTACACCGTGGTCTCTTCCACGCTTGCTCCACCCGCCCCTTCAAGCGCCTCCTCTACCACTGCCTCCAGGGGTGCCCCAAGCCCTGTGCACCACCGCGTCGACTCGGACCTTTCGGTTTCATCCCACTCCTCCGACCACCTGGGCGCCAATCATGCCACTGGCGGGCACCGGCGCCCGGCCGTTGCCAAGAGCGCTGTTTCGACCTCAGTTTTCACAGCGACCTGTGTTGTGCATTCTGGTGCACACGCTCCGGCACAGTCCCCTTGTGAGCTCGACACAAAGCGCCCTTCTGCCCTCAGTCCCACATCCGCTATCCCTGCGCATGGACACCTGAGCGGCCGCAGTAGCGCAGTTCAGCACTCTGGCCTTCTGCACGCCCAGACGCTTCCCCTTCATCCGAGCTCTGTCCCTCAGTCCAGATCAGAGCCGCCCCTTTCCCCGAAACATTCGCGCACAACAGTGTCTCCTTCCCGTCTCCCAAAACCTCCTGCCACCGAGACACTTCGGCTTTCAACAGTGATTTTTTATGGGTCACCTCCAAGCGCGCCCTTTCTCACGTGAGCAGTGTGCCGTTCGCCCGTGCATACTGGGACACCCATATTCTCATTTCATCCTACTGCCCCGTGACCCTTCCTCGGCCACCGCCCTTCAGCCTTGTCCGCCCTCCGGAGGCCTGAACCCAACGCCGGCGCCCCCACTCGGACCATCGACTTTCGCTTCTCTCTGGACATTACCTGCTCAACCAAATTCCCAGGCCCTCCGCGGGACTTGTACATAACTATCTTCTTTTTTTTCCTTTATCACACACCGCGCTAGGGGGGGGGGGGGGCAGCATCTGTAGCGGCGCTGATGAAGTGAAGCTGGGAACGCGACCTGGCTCGCGCACAGCAGGACGCTCTCATCAAGCAGCTGTCCAGCAACGTCGACAGCCCGCTCCGCCGGCTCTCCATCCGCGGCTACCGGGGCATCCAATAAATGTGGACCTCCCTCCATAGATTTTCTCCAAGCGTGCATTTTCGAAGAAACGCTTAGAGATAAAACACTGAACACAGCAAATACGCAGCAGCGCGAACCAACGGAAGCAGGTGTAGGCTATATTTATGCAGGAGGAAAGGGTTATCCTGTTTACAGTTAAGCCTGCGTACTGGCTCTATTTTTTATGCCGGCACCCGCGACCTGGCCGCCAGAAAAAAAGCTGACGAGCGAGTTTGAGCTTTTGCGTTTCAGCGTGTTATCTGTGAGCGTTTGAAAACATCCACAGGCGCTTTAGTGCAGGGACACCATTCTTTAAAATACATGCACACGCAAATAATACAGCTTTTTGTGTTATGGTCTTCAAATAAAATATAACTTGTATTATAATTTGCCCTATATTTCCTTTTTATTTGAGAAAGAAGTGATCAACAGCATTCTGTAGCGGCTAGTTTCTCGAAAAATCCGGTACTCGAAAACAGCTCACAAACGGAGGGCCGTTCTCCTGTAGCTGTAGCACTAGGGCATTAAGAAAAATAGAGTTTTTTCGGGCACATTAACATCCTGAAATTCGGCACCACACACAAGACGAGGGTCATGTATGAGGAGACGACATATGGTGGCTACCAAAAAACTATTTAGGTAGTCAGTGCACGTCTCGCCTTCTTTGTTCCTTGTATCATGTGTTTTTGTTTGTGACGTCACAGCAAACGATGCGTATGCTGTGACGTAACTTGCTTTTTACTTATCGGGCTATTGATGCGTTGTTCACTCACTGTGAACATGGCAATGGCTCCGCACCACAATGTCAAGTTTTGAACCTAGTGACTTCTATGGAAGCTACGCTACCACTTTAATATCTACCTTGGAACATCCGAACGACTTAACGCATGCTTTATTCCCTCAAATGGCACAGTGAGCGCTGCTTTGTAAACCTTGTTTGGGGCACTGTACCGGCTGTAAGGGTTATTTGCTTTGTGAGCAGTCACAAGGCTTCCAACTTGGCAAATTGTAAACATTGGGGAGAACATTTTGAAGAAAAGCGGTATTTTTTCTGTCAGCGAAGGGCAGATTTATGTAGAGAAAGCCGGTGTTCATTGTGAGTCTAGATCGTGTTGAATGTCGAACAGCACGTACCTGAACAAGTCTGGAACTTTGTTCCTCATCATTTCGCTTTGTACACCTACGATAGGCCAAAACAAATTACACGAAGGATGTGCAACTTAAAACAGTTGCAAATTGTAACTGTTTGTGGCCATATTGGCCGACTATACGTTATAGCTGCTTGTCCAGGTTATTCGTCAGATATTCCGAGAGCAAGCAGTACACGATCGGAAAATCTAAAAACGCTTTGTTTTGGAAGCCAGTTGAGTTCTACATGCATACGTTCGGTAACAAAATCGGGCATTTGTTTTATAGGAAATAATTACGAGTTCCAGTTCTGACGAGGGTCAAGAATTCATGAAACGATCCCAGCTTCCGGTTAAGCAATTAAAAGCAGCCAAAACAATGCTGTGCGACATCTATTATCGATATATGACAAAACGCAGAACTGAAGACACTTGGGAATTGATATGGACCAGCAACGAAAAACTTTTTTCGAAAACTTTATAAAAAAATAATCCGAAATTCAATGTTAGAACAAACTAATGAAGAAGGGCTATCTCGAAATAAAATGTCTGCCAATTTTTGTAAACTTTGATGCAGTTGCACACCAAGAAAAAAATCCTTGCCCAGTCATACTGAGCAACAAAAAACCTGGCACTTTTTCGCAGCTGCTGCTGGCCTTTGGACACATGAAGATTTTAATAGCAAACGTTGTTGAATATTCACTTAAGAGACGTCAGTCAGTGGTTTCGTGTGACAAATAAAACTTATTCCACGGTTAAAAACCAAAGATGTACGCTAATAAAAGCACACCCCTTTCGCTGGAAATATCGCACGTGCATAGCAACAAACATTTCCTCATTTTAAGTGCCTCGGACGTTTAAGAGGCTAGTTATTTGTTTATGTTTACTTATGCGGTAACCGTATAGCGAAGACATATGAATGCATATTAATATGTATTACTCGCCCGACACAGTAAGACGCAACGCTTGGCGGGTGTTTCGAAACGTATATTTTGAGTAAAGTGGAAAAGATGCCAAAACATTTTTCTTACTTCCGATAAATGCTATTGGCGCCAGCCTTGATAACAAAAAGAAAGGAAAAGCCTAAAATATACAGGATTACACATGATGATTATTTTACTTGAATAAATTTAGAGTAGCTTGACCACAGAACCATGTTTAACGTGCTTTTGTACTATGCCATGAACCGTTTCTTCACGCTTCTCACACCAGAAAAAGCCGCCGCGGTGGCTGAGTGGTTATGGCGCTTGGCTGCCGGCCCGAAAGACGCGGGTTCGATCCCGGTCGCGGCGGTCGAATTTCAATAGAGGCGAAATTCTAGACGCCCGTGTGCTGTGCGATCTCAGTGCACGTAAAAGAACACCAGGTGGTCGAAATTTCCGGATCCCTTCACTACGGCGTCCCTCATAGCCTGAGTCGCTTTGGGACGTTAAACCCCTATAAACCAAACCACACTAGAAAAACCCGGCACGGGACTAGAGGTAAGCCTGCACCCATTTGAAAAGCGCCAGATATGCGGTGCCAGTGGGGATTGAACCTCGCGCTTCCCGAGTACGAGTGCACATAACTGAGTTTGCACGCACTAAGCAGCTGCTGAGCCTAATCGAAAACAAAATACATTTCAGATTCAGCACAGCACACGTCCGTGATTTCCTGCATTGTCATTGCTGCAAGTACAGGGGAGGAGAGGACTACAGTTTTGAAATGATGGTGATCCTTGCGCCTTTTCGCAATATAATATAAAAACAAATAAAGACAGCAATACGCTCCGACGCAGCTGCGAAAACCACAGCGGGTGACACCTGGCTGCCATAACAGGTAGTTGCCGGCAAGGCGTGCTTATGCCGCATTTGCTTTTTGGGTCACTGCGAAATCTGGCACGCACCGCGTCATCATTGTCCTTGTGCGCGGCTTTGGCACGATGACCTTTGCATGCTCATTGTACAAAAACAGCCGTCTAAAGCTGGTGACTTTCACTAGGGAAGTAGCGCGACATTATTTTAACGCGACAGCGTTAATGAGCCCGCGTCCTAGAAAAGCCGGTGTCGGCATTGTTGGTGTTGCCGGCCTTGTAATACGAGAACCTCCAATAAAAAAAATATTCTGGCGATACGGGAAATCGAGCACAGGTTTTCAGGGCCGCGAGGCGAGCACACGCAAAACACGCCACGAAGGTTCTATTTTTTTCTTAATTGCATGGAAATAGTGCCGAAAAGAAAAAAACCAAGCATGCTTACGCGACAAAACACCAGGCCACCATACCCCTGCACGTCTCCACATTCCAAAACATGAAGTGCCTGGGAGGCACACACATGCACCCCAATAGGGGAGCCAGCTATGCGGCTCTTCCAGGGCAACATATACTCCACACATCAAAGCGCATTGCAAACGAAACAAAGATATCGACGACCGTGGTGAATCGGCGTGGCGGTCCATCACGCGGATCTTTCATAGACTAAATAGTCACAGCAACGTAAATAGATCATGTGGCACAACACAGTTTTTCTCCACAGGCAAAAACGGATACTATAAGTTGTGACGTCAATGCCCTTCTCAACTGTCTTAATATCTCCCAGAGGAAAATAGCATCAATGCACAGAATAAAGCAATGGCCAATTGTCTCTGGTGTACTGCACAGGCGGCAATTTACCGTCCATGGAGCAAGCATCTTCTTAGCACGAAGTCATGCCTTCACAGGCAGCGCGAACAAATAAGCACTGAGACGCCTATTAAGCGCAGCTACTAAGAAAGAGTGGTTTGTTGATTTGAAAAAAAAAACGAGAAACAAGCTGATACACGAATAAGTAAACAAGGCATATTCCACCAGACTCTACAGAAAGAAATAGGTAATCGCGAAGGATGGGTTCGTTTTCGGAACGCCATATGAAGGTAGCAAATACTCTGTGCATCACCTGCACTTCCTTCTTCGCACAGTGGAGAACCTGGAGCACATAGGCAAGTTTGGAAATAAAATTGTGGCAGACTTAAGCCCGAGCAAACGCAGACATGTCCCTGCCCATCCGAGCCTGGGTTTCTCGCCTCATGTATATTATCTCTGAATACCAGTAGGCTCCACTGTTGCGAACTTGGTGAAAGGAACCCCTAGGAAGTGAAAGGTCCCGCAGTCCCAGCTTATGTCACCATAATGACTTGGCGTTGTACCCCAATGACCCAAGCAAAACCCCTTAGATTTACCTCAATTAAGAGCCGCACCTGATACCTCACAAAACTGTTAAGTCAAATGTAAAGCCTCAAGCACACTCTTTTTGTCAGAACGAAAGAGGGCGACTTCATCAGCTCATGCTAAAATCTTAAATTCACATTGTGCCAACTACCGGTAATTGCGCTGATTAATAATGCTGAGACAAAGGGGTTCAAGATATGGGGAAAACAACAAAGGCAATAATGAACAGCCTTGGCGAACAGACAGACAATTTCAATGGTTAGCTCATGAGTAACAATTAGCCTTGTATAGTACCCCTTATAGCACACAGCCGCCGCGGTGGCTGAACTGAGCGGTTACGGCGCTCGGCTGCTGGCCCGAAAGACGCGGGTTCGATCCCGGCCGTGGCGGTCGAATTTCGATGGAAGCGAAATTCTAGAGGCCCGTGTACTGTGCGATGTTAGTGCACGTTAAAGAACCCCAGGTGGTCGAAATTTCCAGAGACCTTCACTACGGCGTTCCTCATAGGCTGAGTCGCTTTGGGACGTTAAACCCTTATAAACCAAACCAAACCTTATAGCACATCTTATGCCCCTAAGCAAAACATCTCCAATATTTGCATGCTCTAAGACCGCAAACAAGAAATCGTGACGAACTTTATCAAATGCCTTGGAAAGGTCAATCTGAATTTCAGCTACTTGTCCAGTCTCACCTGATACTGTCTCCAATACAGAACGTGCAATATGAATATGGGTTTTAATGATGTGGCCTCGGATACCACTTACCTGATGCGTGCCGGTTAAGTCAGCCACACCTAGCTGCAGACGATTGCAAAGACCCTTTGTAAAAAGTTTGTAATCTACATCACAGAGGGAAATTGGACAACACCTCTAATCTTCTTTCAACCGATTTGTATGTGTGCTTTTTTGGAATTAATATAGTATGCCCAGAATAGAAAGTGGGAGCAAAATACCAACATCGTAAGAAGCCTGGCAACACTCCTTCTAAACTGGCGCTGCAAGTGCAAATTGTTTTATATAACTCGCTATTAATACCATCCGGCCCAGGATATTTCTGAGCCATCAGGTCAGACATCACAGATTTAATTCCGTCCAAAATGATAGACCCCTCCACTGCAGCACGCTGCTCATCGTCGAATCGAGGAAAGGCTTCGAATAAGCAACTGTAATCTGATCTCACATTTATGCCCGCACTATCCCCAAACAGCTTCTGATAATAGTCAAAGAAAGCATCAATAATACCAGGACCATCGCTAATGCAACCAACATAATGAATTAGAAATATTTCTTTAGCAAGAGCCGTCTGCCTTCCACCACTCAAGGCCCGATGAGATGGTTGCTCATCCAGCAACCTACGGGACCTAGACCTTATCAAGGTCTCCTTTTATCTTTCGGTTTCAAACTGCTGAAGCACTGCTTTCACAGCAGTGATATCTTCTTTGTAGGCACCTGAGCTAATGCTGTCTAACTCATGTAGCCCAGCGAAAGTACTGCCGAGCTCTCGAAGGTGATGTCTTTTCAAAAACGCCATTCTTTGTGAGTTTTCAATAAAAAGTTTTTGCTACTTGTTTAAATAGGTCCCATTTCTGCAAAACTGAGAGATCACCACGTGACCATGTGTCCTTCAAGCAAGTAGATACAGCAAGTTTGAAGATATCTGAGAGAAGACAGCTATTGAACTTCCACCGCTCCCATCGAGGATGGAGTATGCGCCGACTGTACCTCAGTATCTGAAGATGCACCACACAGGGATCTCTGAAGAATATGAGCCGCACCCAGTAACCAAAAACGCTGGCTAACATGCCTGCTTAAATGTAAATCCTGTCAGGCCGAGCACTAGAGGAGCGCTGTAAATGAGTGAAATGAATATTATGTTCCTTAATTTGCCTAACATCCAGCAGGTTGTGTTCGCATGCCAAATCAACAAAGCAGCACTAGGGTCATCCCTACAAACAGAATTGAAATCACCCAACAGCATACTGTTACTATGCGCGCACAAATGGTCGACTAGTGGCAGGCAAAGTCGTCTTCTTCACGCTGCTTTACAGGGGCATAAACACAAATAATTCGCCACTGCACACTCCAAATTGAGAGGTCACAGCAGATAAGTCGCCTGTCATCATCTGTGCGAAACGATACGGCAGTAATCCCCAGTGTGGTGGACATGAATAGCATGCACACTGCTGATAAGCCTCTCAAGTGGCTAATAGTAATATGAAATTCTGATAAAAAAGGGTCGAGAGCTGCTTCTGTCTACTAATCAGAGCACAGCTTGGTTTCCTGGATGGCTGCCACACTCACACCCCACTTTTTTAAAAGATGCCGTAACTGACGTTCCCTTCGACGATTACGGAAACCGCTAGTGTTAAGGGTAGCGACCTGAAATGCTGCGACGCCCGCCATTTTTGGTGCTTGTCTTATTGAGCGCCATCCCCTGTACTGGGGTGGGCCGCCTGCAAATCGGTGTCCTGTAGGGCTGACATCGCCATTGCTTTTGAGGTTACCCTTCCCAATGCCAGCACACCAGGTACCTTCTGCTCATCGCCACCGACACACACCTCATCACCTGCGAGACGCTTCAAAGGTGCACGGTTGTCCATCGCCTCTTCCGAGATAGCCAAGGCTTCGGCTCATGAAGCCGAGTGGACCACGTCGCTCACAACCACGCTGCCACCAGCTGGGGCACCAAACACACTAGAGGCTGACACTTCAGGCGGCACACTGCGGCACTCCGGCGATGAAGGGGCATCGCCGGCGAAGACGGCATCTCGCACATTCACTTGCTGTAGCGCCTCCACTGACTCTACAGAAGGTGTGTTCAGCTCTCGTGTTCACTGGATGAAATATAGCTCCTGAGCAGCAAGCACAAGGCTCAAAGTAGCAAGGCCAGGCAAACACTGATCCGGTGCTTTGGGCCTGAAGAAAGGGATTTCTGTTTGTCCGCACTTGCAGCTGGTCGCTTGCCGTTATTTTGTGCAGAAGCCTTTGGTCGAGCATCTGTTGGGGAGCTAATGACTCAGTTCTCCCGACACTTCCACAACATCCGACACATCCATAATGTGCTCTGACAACACTTCGTCGTCATGCGCCCAGTTGCCCTGGCGTAACCTGTTAGCATAACTCATAACAGAGTTGTCTGCTGTGTGCCCGAAGCGTCGGCATTGGGTGCATCGAGGCGTATGACCCTGACGCCGTACATGGCCAACACGGCTGCAACGAAGACACAGCGGAGGCCTGCCTGGGGACACAACTAAAGCTTGTGCGCAGAAAACGTTGAGCGTGTGAGAAATTTTACTTGTTGACGCTCCATCCGTAAGCGTGTGCGGGATTTCACGGTTCGCTGTTTCTGTGTGCTCCATTCCAGGGCACCGCCACTTCTCGCGCTGGATAGTTAGTACAGTTCCCAAAGGCTCCAGAGCTTCCACAATCCTACAGTGCTTCATATAGCGTGGGAGCTGAAGAGGCTTCAACTTCACGTTTTTGGTGTCCGGGTCAAATATCGTGCATTTTAGACATTTGACGTGTAACCCTGCTTTGTCTGTAGGCGTCTGTTTTGAAGACCTGCTATTGCATGTAACCGTCCAAACGGGGCATTATTCGGTACTGGCGAATACACAGAATCTCACGGAGGTCCAGAATCTGCGCCAGTGCGTCTCGGAAGTCAGGAGCACGGTATGGGCGACCCTTGAGGTCAGCATGCAGAAAGACGGTGTTGGGGACAACATTACCGGTAGGAAGTCGAGGGAGGACAACTTTGTAAGGGGCCATGGCAACGCCAAGTGTCGGGAGACCTCGGCCAGCGGCCGTTGCGCTGTTTCCAGCTCGAAGCTTTTCAAGACACAGCCGTTCAGAACGGATTCCTGCGAAGGCTCTTTGGTTCTAACTGAATAAAAAGTGGACCTCGTGAATGCGTTGTGGTCTAACTTCATGAAGCGTTTGTGTTTACTGATGCGTACGTGAGCAATATCCTGGCAGCGCTGCAATATGCTGCCGCGTTCTACTCTTAAAGGCGAAGCTCAAGCGTCCTCCAATTTTTTTCTCGATAAACAGGATCACTTTCTGAGTCATTTTCACAAAAAAAAATCCGCTCGCGCACGCCCGGAATAAACTGATGCTTCCGCACGGGCGTGGCATACTGAGAAAACTACCAATATGATTAGTTTCTTGTGCACTAACCATATCTGTGTAAATGTTCACATATTCGGAAGATGCGAAATTGGCATAAGCAAACTTTAATCTGATTAATAGAGCCTGCGCAGAGAGAGGCTCGATGCCTAGAAAAGCTCACTGTGCGAGTCTTAAAAGTAAAACTGCTGAAGGACTGGTCTGGAGTGTTGCGCAGTGGTTTCTGTATTCTAAATGCTTCCCCAAACCAACATAGGCACTGCTCTACAAAAAACCAGACGCCATTGAGAAAGGTGCGACATTTCAGCCTTGCGAACTCTAACGAAGGAGACCTTTTTACAGAAATGACTCTGTACAGAAACGCTTACAGAGAGAGTCTTTTACTTAAACGGTCGCCGTTGTACCAAGTCACATGCGCTAAAGTTCAGCCTCACCGATGAGCCACGAAGTGAATGTTTTTGAAAAGGAGCAATGTTTGGTGATGCAATCATAGGAAAGCCATGGTCAGTATCAGTAGCGCAAATGGCTACGTACGGGGTGCACCACCACGATACCACCAAAGCTACCACCACCGTCATCGCGACGACAGAAAAGTTAGTTCAGGCTCATTTACTGTGAAAGTTGGCTGTGTTGCGTTCAACTGAATAGTGAGCGGCAAACACAAGTCATATCTCTATTAATTATCGCCTGATTCAGGCCACATTTGTGGAGGCAAAAGTCAAACTCATTTACTTTAATCTCCGGTAGAATATTTATGTGATCGTTGAGGAACATAGCGCCTGTATTCTTGAATCCCTTTCGGAGTGCTGTTGAAGGTGGGGACCGGGGTCGCTGCTCGACGAAACCATGGTCAATACGACGCCCGCTCCGACCCAGATGGGAGTGCCGCTGAGTGAAGGGGTTCGTTAGTGGAGAAAGAAGACTTGGTTTTAATAACATATTTGCAAGCGTCAAAGATCAAAAGTGATCTGCTTTAACTGCCCCCGCCATCCAGTCTTATATCCTTTTTCTTCCCTAAATTCCCCAGGTTGAGGACGCCCTCGCCGGGGTGGGAATGGCCTGAAACTTTCACTTTCAGAAATCCTCCTCGTAGAATTGGAGAGGTCTTTCCTTGCTGACAATCCAGGTAATCCTTGTATGAAATGCGGTGGATAGCGCCAGAAAACCGGAAATGTCCAGCTGTCGGCTCGTCGTGCGAAACCTGCAGAAGTTCTTCCCGAAGCATTTTAGGCACAACAAGGAGGCAGGCTGTTTGGTTTGCTGCGAAGTTCTTCCTCACGAGGACATCATTCTGTACCAAGAACGAAGACAATCCTCGCTTGAACGAGGCGGGAGGTGAAGAAACCTTGCCTTCCAAGTACCCGAAGAGGCGTTCTAGGTAGGGGTCCGAGTGTTGCTGTTGTGCAAAAGATCTGCAGCTGATAGGTCCCAGGAAGGCGTACTCACCGTCGTCCGGCGGCGGTGCATCCACAGGGACTCGTTGCCGGCAGTCGGCATCGGAGTGCTTGCGCCCGTGCTTGTAAACGACGGCGACGTCAAACTCCTGGAGGCACAGCCTCCATCGAGCGAGGCGGCCAGAGGGGTCCTCCAATTTGGGAAGCCAGCAGAGTTCGTGGTGATCCTTCACCACGTTGACCGGTCGTCCGTAGAGGTAGGGGCGGAATTCAGACGTAACCCAGATGATGGCAAGGCACTCCTTCTCAGTTCTCGGACAGTTAGCCACGGCGTTGGAAAGGGAACGGCTAGCGTATGCGATTTCTTCTCCAGTCTGTCGGTTTTCTGAACGAGGACGGCGTCTAGGCCCTCACTGTTTGCGTCGGTGTGAATTTCTTCACTTGTCCCCGTCTTTTGCGCTATTTTCCCTTAAGTATGTGTCACCAACTCGCCCGTATTGCCATCGTGGTGAATTTAAATCTCGGCATTTTCATCAAAGTGAGCAAGGATCGGTGGTCACTGTAAATAATGCTGAAGTTCATTGAATGTGGTGCTTCCCATTGAAAATGACACGTCTGCCTTTGTTAGTTGTGTTAGAGGCTTGGCAATATGCGGAAAGTTCTTGACAAATAGTCCGTAATACGCGCAGTCTGCGGAATCTGCGCTCAGCTTTCTTACCAGGCGGCGGTGGAAATTGTGGAATAGCAGCTGTTTTCTGCGGGTCTGGGAGTACTCCCTCCTTGCTAAAGATGTGGCCTAGAAATACCTGCTCTTCATAGGCGAAGTGGCACTTCTCTGCTTTCAAGGTTAGACCGGACGGACTTCATTGCGTCTAGTACTATTCGAAGCTTTTCCAGGTGTTCTTCAATGTTCTAGGCGAAGACACCGATGTCATCTAAATATACCAGACAAATTTGCCACTTCAGGCCTTCAAGCACTGTATTCAGTACTCGCTGAGACGTCGCGGGTGCGGAACAAAGACCAGATGGCATCACCCTGAACTGCAAGAGGCCATCCGGAGTGATAAAAGATATCTACTCGCGATCTCTTTCATCGACCTTAAATTGCCGGTAGCTGCTCTTTTGCCAGTAGCCGCATTCTCATCAACGAGAAATACCTGGCGTTGCAGAGCCGGTCCAGTGCGTGGTAGATGCGGAGGAGGGGGTAGACGTCCTTCCTCAGTATGTTGTTCAAGCGGCGGTTATCAACGCAGGTTCGAAGTTAGCCGTCTTTGTTCGTGCTGGTCGGGCGTGCTGGTCGGTTACAATGCGATTCTTGGCTATCGGCGTTTGTCGGACCTTCGGCGATGACAAGAAGGACTGGCTGCAGCTTTGAAGCAGATTGCGGATTTGGTCTCGTCTCTTCCGGGGGAGGGCTGGGTTTATGTCGAAGACGTGCTGGTGCTCTTCCTAAGGTGAATCTCTGGAACTCGATCGGAGAAGGCGTAGGCGTCGCGAACGTCGGATAGTTTGTCAAAGAAAGCAATCGTTGTTCCTTTGTTAACGCGCCGGTATTCCTTGCTGAATTGCTGAAGTTCGTCAGCAACATTTCAGCTTGGCCATTGCGGAAATGTGCAGTGTCTTTTGCGATGCCGATTCATCGCTGTAGAAGCAGCCCCGTGTTTTCTTCGATGAGAGCTTCCATGCGAGAGAGACGCTTGATCGGCTATTGAAGCTTACTTGTTCATCCAGGGCACCCAAGAGAACATGTTCCTCTATTGTTGCCATTGCAAGGGATGGCTTCATCCGACGAAAGCGTGATGAGCTTGGATCGAAGGTCGATGATCGCCTGATGTTTATTTAGAAAATCTATGCCCATTGTGACGTTCTACAAATATTGCTTGTTACAACATCACCAGTACCACTTTGTGCACGAGTGCCAAAACTGAAGCACGTTTTACGCGCAGTACACACCTTTAAACTCGAACGACACAATTTTCTATTGAAGGCGCTACGTACTCTCGTATTTTTTCTGAGAGGTGGTGCAAACTTTGATCCTTTCCTGCAGCTTTGTGTCAGCCTGGTGCCAATTTACTGGCGCAGACTAAACTTGGCGCATGATATCCCTAGATGCTTATGCGCCACTAAACCCAACAACACTAAGCTTATCGGAGCATCGAATGTGTGCCTGAAACGGTTCCCAGCGCATTATGCATGTGCAGGCTGGAGTGCATGTGAGGGGATGCATATGCAGCCGAAACTAGTTACTCTGTGCGCTCACTGTGCTTAGCCCTAAGTTTCGTATTTCTTTTCTATGCACTCTGCAACCTCTGTTGGTAAACCACAACAGAGTGGCTTCAAAGCACACGCATTTCAGAGAAGCAGAGGAATCCGCACCGCTTGGCACTCGATTGATATCGCCATCACGCTCGTTTAGCTACTGATTTTAGCGCTCTGTCGCTTTGCGATTTTTTCGACGCACGGTCCGCTCAAAAGTTTATTGTCTTTGAAGTACGCAGCTTTCAACAATCTTTTATCTTACTCTTGAAAATAATGTTTTAATAATTGGCGGAGTCATGTACAACATTCTTGGAGAAAAATTATGAATACTGCAAAACTGTAAACGTGGAGGCTAACGAGAAGAGTTCAGCTTAAGTTAAGGACAACGCAGCGAGCCATGGAAAGAAAAATGATAGGTGTAACGTTAAGAGATCGGAAGCGGGCAGAGTGGGTGAGGGAACAAACACGGGTTAATGACATCCTAGTCGAAATCAAGAGAAAGAAATGGGCTTGGGCAGGGCATGTAATTCGAAGGCAAGATAACCGCTGGTCCTTAAGAGTAACGGAGTGGATTCCAAGAGAAAGTAAGCGCAGCAGGGGGCGGCAGAAGGTTAGGTGGGCGGATCAGATTAAGAAGTTTGCAGGCAAAGGGTGGATGCAGCTGGCAAAGGATAGGGTTAATTGGAGAGACATGGGAGAGGCCTTTGCCCTGCAGTGGGTGTAGTAAGGCTGACGATGATGATGGATGATGATGATGTAAGGTACTAGAGAGGTACTGAATTTAATTGTCCATTCTTCCGATATGTGGCAAAAGTTTTATTTCATAGTTTCCATCGCTCGCATCTAACAGTTAAGACTGCTATCAAAAACCAATGTGGAACGCTTTTGACAACAGCAAAAATGTAGATAGCAAAATATGCACGTAAACTCCAGTTAAAAAATTATTTTCTTAATAATTGTTGGTTATGTAAGGACAGGTAGTGTCAACGAATCAGTTCACGTTCACTGCCTTAATATTTTTCTCGCAATAAAGGGCACTGAACCACCAAAATAAGTGTCAGTCTGATTCCTTCCTGCTTAATCTGCCTGCTGGAGAACACTAGAGAATAGAGAAGACTAAAACCAAACAACCTGCACGCCAGTGCTCTTGTCTTTCTTCATGTTGTCCGCTGTGCTGTCCAGGCAATTCGATGTATACTAACCTGCCTAATGCAGGAACACACAGCACACGTCGGGAAGCATTATAAACGGTTCTGAAAGGAAGTTTTTGCATATGCCACTTAATTATGGTAAATAATCTAATTACGACCATGCTTGCTGCTCTGCAAGCTAAAAAAAGACAGGATTAGCCACTACAAGGAAGCAATGTCAATCCAATTAGATCACGACCGACCTTTTCTTTTAGCGCTAGCTCTGCAACGAATTCATGTGAAACAGAGGATTTCCATCAGCTTCACGATGTACTCGCGCTTTTAACTCGGACGGTCTTAATCGGCGCTTCCTCTTCGCACCCTTTGTGACCAGCACGTGTCATTTATGTTGTGGTGCTACCTACTGCAAATCTCGCTCCATATTACCACGTTTTCAGCACACCACAAAACTGTGCATCAATACTTTGTATCAATAGCTTGTGCTTCGAGTCATGTTGTTAACTGCAACTGTTACCCGCGGAGACAGTCCAGTATTCTATATAGTATCAAACTGTAGAGAAATCCGTAACGAAAAAAAAACAGACAGCCTAAGTAAGTGGCGGTGATTTTCGAAACCTTTATTCTTCTTGAGAACAAAAAAACAGACTAGCGTGTGCAGTGAGGTATCTTCAAGCATGGACTTCGTCTTTGATGCGACGGAGAAGCCGTACGTCAGAGAGAACGTCCTTTCAACCTGGAACGAGAAGAGAGCACC
The DNA here is from genome assembly GCA_030143305.2 of Amblyomma americanum. NCBI lineage: Eukaryota > Metazoa > Arthropoda > Arachnida > Ixodida > Ixodidae > Amblyomma > Amblyomma americanum. The sequence goes on along the minus strand of JARKHS020000576.1, from coordinate 13,606 downwards.
GCTGTTAGGCTCCTGGCTCGTCTTACCGCTCCAGACAGCACCGCTGTGAGGCTGCTGGTTCGTCTTACAGCTCCATTTTTTTTCGCGTATGTCCGGACCCCGTAGAGTATCTGTTACGGGTCCAATTGGACTTATTTTTGGAAATGTGGCGGAGAGTTTGAAGGATGCTTCACTCCTGCCACCGGTTGGCCCGGTATTGCACTACCTCCGGGATCGGCCTTGTCTTTAGCGCGTCTTTACTATCCTGGTTTTCTATCCCATCTTTCAACGCTCCTACTATCTGCACATGGTAGCGATTGTGTCAAGAAAAATATGCTTTCTAGTGTTGCTGGAACAGAACTAATAATTAGGCTGCTTTTTCTATCTCATTAGTCGGCACAAACTACATATTGCTGCGATGGTATGCACGCCGCTAACTGCTACTTCAATGCAGAATTCGCAAGACTTTAAACAAGTGGTGGTACAATATCATTCATAATATCTTGATTTATTAATGAGTTTCACTGCACAGACGTGTTACTTCAAAAAAGCTTTAGATAAGTCCAGAATTAGGACTCTTGAGTTCTCCAACCGGAAACTTTAGACATGACTGGTCTAGAGAAGTGAAAGATACACCGCTCTATACATCTGATTTAACAGTGCCCTCCAGTCTCCGACACATGAGTGATATGCCTAAATATGCATGCCCTGGTGAAGCACACTACCATCACAAAAAAAGACGCATTGGTCCTCAGAAAAATCATAGCAAGTAATTGCACTTTTTGAGTTATTCAGAACATGCAAAGAACGTTAGAAATCTTATTCTCCGCAGCTACCGCGATTGAAGCTTGCATTCATAAAGTCTAAATTCATGCGAAGAGTTCTGTGTTGCATGCTGGACATTACCCGGATTTACAGCGGCGCCATTTTTTTTATTCGTGGGGCCCTGAACTCGCTTTCTGTTCAAGGCGCTACGCGTGCTGCCAGGGGCTACCACCTGCACTGCCCATCGATGACTCGATGGACAGTGCAGGTGGTAGCCCTGGGTGCATTGCATTTTATGATCTTGATGGACATTTAAAAAAAGAGCCGTCGCTTGGAGGTACCCATTTTGGGCTGTCCACTTACTACCCTGCTTCGTCACGCATCGCATTCTGTTCATTTGCATTACCGCTCCAAAACCTTCCCTTACAAAGATTTGTTTATATGGTCTATAGGCTGTCCAAAGACTTCTCTCTATGAAGTCTATAGACTGTTTATGGACAAATGCTAGAGAATAGTATAGACTGTTTTGTGGACAAATGCTAGAGAATAGTCTATAGGCCACACAAATACTACAGTCTATGACAGTCTCTGGATTTATGGCTATACACATTTAGTAGACTTTTGTCTATAGATAGTCTACAGACTATGAATAGACAAAGAGAAATATCTATAGGAAATCAATACAGTCTACAAGAAGTCTATAGACTATCTATAGACAATTGCTATAGGGGTTCGAGCACTCTGCAAATTCTTGTGCATTTTGAGTAGATCTTACGAGCATTACATGTGTCCAGAAATAATAGAGACGATCAATTTTTGTTCATGCAGAAGTATGCGATAGTACTTTCCTTTTACTCGTCATTCTATTCCACCTCGGATTACTTTCCAGTGCAAATTCTCTTCCAATGTTTACTCAAAGTTGACTATGTTCTGATTATCATTATATTCTGAGCCGGGTCGCTTGTTTTAACAAATTTTCATGCGTCAATCTCAGTGATTTTCATATGACCTAGGTCATTCTTTGTAAGGCGTCCTCTTTAACCCGCCGCGGTGGCCCAGTGGTTAGGCGCTCGACTACTGATCCGGAGTCCCCGGGCTCAAACCCGACCGCGGAGGCTACGTTTTTGTGGAGGCAAAAGGCTAAGGCGCCCGTGTTCTGTGCGATGTCAGTGCACGTTAAAGATCCCCAGGTGGTCGAAGTTATTCCGGAACCCTCCACTATGGCACCTCCCTCTTCCCTTCTTCTTTCACTCCCTCCTTTATCCCTTCCCTTACATCGCTGTTCAGGTGTCCAACGATATATGAGACAGATACCGCGCCATTTCCATTCCCCAAAAACCAATCAGTTATTGTAAGGCGTCCTCTTCTCCTGCAACTTAGGAGGAAGACTTGGAGGAAGAGGTGAGAGGTGGCAAAAGGCGCGGGAAAGAATCGCAGCAATGAGGCAGCAATATGATGGGCAGACAGCAGGTGTGGCCACCTGCCAGGAAGAGGAGAGAGGTGGCGGGAGAGAAAACCAAGTTTGGCAGATGGCAGTCGTCGCCATCTGCCACGTGTAAAGATAGCGTGGGCAGATTTTCACTCCAACGACACTTCTTTGCTGCCCCGTCATGCATGCTCGCTTACGAGAAGCCTCCTAGCAAAAACTAAGGTGCGCAGTGTTCTGCGTTTCGAAGTGTTCGCATTTCTCTCCTTCGTATCTCGTCCTGCACGTTCATTTGGTATCTTTGAAAACACCAATCCCTGCATACTCTACACTTAAAGCTGAAATGCAGGGTTGCCTTTATACGTGTATATGATAACAGGTGGCATCCAGGTGATCATATAATGCATCCACGCGTCCAAACAGTCTACGGAACTGCTTTAAGAGTCTGCTCACATTCCATATCGATAGCCCTTTCCAGCTGCTTCATAATAGAACCGACGGCGCTGAGAGGACCAACGCTAAGGATCTCCACGAAGGCCTTGACGGCGGTGCAGAGTAGGCCTGTCATGGTATCAGCTGGAGAGTTGAAGAGCACGCTGGTGAAGACACACTGCGCAAAGCAAGGCACTGCTGTCAGCTGAACTGCCCAACCAAGCAAATATAAATGTCATTTCAGCAATGTGAGACAATAGATGTCATTTCCAGATTTTGTTTGTGATGCCGTCGGCGCTAATAGATTGGATATGCATAAGAAATCAGTACAAACGTGACGGACGCTGAAGAACAACATGTAATTCATAAGATGAGGCCTATACCTGGATGTCCATTCTGATAAGTCCGAGTACAGTTTCATATTCGCATAAAAATTGTGTTGGCGGGAAAAGACTAGTTTATAATTGGTTGGAAGCGCGTTTTCTTCCTTTTTTTGTGGTAACACATTAAAAGCTTGCTTTCCGTCACGTAACATAAAGAGACATCCAATGTTGGCACAGTAGTCCGCTTAATACTAACTTGTTTTCTCTCTGGAGATTGTTTCCTTACGTTTATTCATCTGTTTGTTTTGTTCGTTTTTTCAAACAGCAAGTTTTTATTCAGCTGAAAAGGGAATAACCTTTTTTAAACTGTTTGTGGCACAAAATATTGTTTGAAGCTTCATTCCCAACAGATTGGGAACAAGCTGCAAACAAAAAAATTGAGCGCCCAAAAACACACATATCCTTTAGAGCAGAAATAGCCAAAGCATTATTTTCCCAAGCAGCCCTAACAATGACTTGAAAGTTTGCAGCCTGACACATTGAGTGCATCTCTTCGAAATTATTCACATCGAAATTCTCTCATGCTAAAGCCCATATAACGTTGTCAAAAAAATTCGCCTGCAACTTCTTTCAAAGAGATTTTTAAAACTGATTAAGATTTTCTAACAGCCTAGACGTGTGTATATCAAAAGGAATCCTGCATACTATGAATCGGGAATCGGTTTATTAAAAGCCCACTTTCCTAAGGGAATTACCAAACAGTCGTCAGATGAGAATTTATAACTCGAGCCACTTACGGTAAGAGTGCTGAAGAACTGCTGGATCACTTGGGCCTGAGGGGCAAATATTGGGGAAGAAACAAAAACAGTTATCAAACGACAGCCCTAACACAAAATATTCAAAGGATTTAGTGACCGAACCAGAGTATTCTATACCTGGTTAGGGTGAGTACCAACGCAGGTGGCCATGGTGGTGTTGAGGCACTGTAAACGAGAAAGAAAACAATAGAGATTAAGGATTCTGCAACAAAACTTTGATTAGTAGCGAGACAGAAGCAACATTGTTTAATAAGCTACATCAGTGAGCACAGTCGCTTTTATACTTCTGCGGAGTTCTGAACTCCACGCAGGAGAAATTCTTTCAGTCCATACGCCATTTATTGCATCGCGTTTTGTCACTTACTTTTTCTTTGTGCGTGTGAAATTGTCTTGAGCCGGCTTCAAGACATTTGTAGGAGAAATGCGAATCATTCTGTACACCACAACCAAAGATTGAAAGCGACGTGTTCCTCCGACAGCTGCAAAGTAGAAAGTTACGCCCCAACCCAAGCAACACAAGAGATTGGTTGCCTACAAAGTATTTACTAAGGTGATCGCTAATAGAGTCAGGGCAACGTTAGACTTTAATCAACCAAATGATCAGGCAGGCTTTCGTAAAGGATATTCTACAATAGATCATATTCACACTATCAATCAGGTGATAGAGAAATGCGCAGAATATAACCAACCTCTATATATAGCTTTCATTGATTACGAGAAAGCATTCGACTCAGTGGAAACCTCAGCAGTCATACAGGCATTGCGTAATCAGGGGGTAGAAGAGCCTTATGTCAAAATACTGGAAGATATATATAGCAACTGCACAGCTACTATAGTCCTCCATAAAGTCAGCAATAAAATTCCAATAAGGAAGGGCGTCAGGCAAGGAGACACGGTCTCGCCAATGCTGTTCACCGCATGTTTGCAGGAGGTATTTCGAGGCCTGAATTGGGAAGAGTTGGGAATAAGAATAAATGGAGAATACCTAAATAATCTGAGATTTGCTGATGACATTGCCTTGCTGAGTCACTCAGGAGGTGAACTGCAAATCATGATCAACGAGTTAGACAGGCAGAGCAGATCGATGGGTCTAAAAATTAACATGCAGAAAACCAAGGTAATGTTCAACAGCCTAGCAAGGGAACAACAGTTCACAATTGGCAGCGAGAGCCTAGAAATGGTGCCGGAATACGTCTACTTAGGGCAGGTAGTGACAGCTGATCCGGATCATGAGAGGGAGATAACTAGAAGGATAAGAATGGGGTGGAGCGCATATGGCAAATTCTCGCAGATCATGAGTGGCAGTTTACCAATTTCCCTCAAGAGGAAAGTGTACAACAGCATAATCTTACCGGTACTCAGCTACGGGGCAGAAACGTGGAGGCTAACGAAAAGAGTTCAGCTTAAGTTAAGGACAACGCAGCGAGCCATGGAAAGAAAAATGATAGGTGTAACGTTAAGAGATCGGAAGCGGACAGAGTGGGTGAGGGAACAAACACGGGTTAATGACATCCTAGTCGAAATCAAGAGAAAGAAATGGGCTTGGGCAGGGCATGTAATGCGAAGGCAAGATAACCGCTGGTCTTTAAGGGTAACGGAGTGGGTTCCAAGAGAAAGTAAGCGTAGCAGGGGGTGGCAGAAGGTTAGATGGGCGGATGAGATTAAGAAGTTTGCAGGCAAAGGGTGGATGCAGCTGGCAAAGGATAGGGTTAATTGGAGAGACATGGGAGAGGCCCTTGCGCTGCAGTGGGTGTAGTAGGGCTGATGATGATGATGATGATGATGATGATGATGATGATGATGAAAGGGATATTTTCACACTGCTCCTATGTAGTACCAGCCTTTGCCGATATATTTCCTATATTAGGCAGATTATCTGTTCTAATTGGGAAGGAGTACAGGTAACCGGCCGAATATTATAAATGTACTGGGAAAGGTTGGTCCTAGAAAAGAGTAGTGTGATACCATTCATTTCTAATTTGAGCGAAACACATGTGCTGTTCGGGGCCCGCACTGAATAACAGCTCAATTATCTTTCAGTGCGCCATGCTTGCTAATCGTAATCGATCGACCAGCCTGAGCGACCGCAGCTTGGATCACACGCCTGGAAAGCCAGTCATGGACCAAACACTGAATAATGTCTGAGACACGTACTTTTCCGATGTTGAAAGCACTGGGAAACTGGAAGACGACAGGCTTGTCGCACATGATCTCTCCGCCAATGTGCAGTCCGGTGCAGTCCCCGAGCGGCAGAACGGAGGTGGCCATGTCGGTGACCCCCGAGAAGAATCCTCCCAGGAACGAGTGGCCCAAGTTAGACAAGGTGTTCACCATGCCTCCAGCGGTCTTGCAGAGCGCGAAGATGGTATTCACCAGAGGACCTGCAGTCCTCACGGTAAACAGACCGCGAATCTGTGACATGAGAAAGCTTAGTGCGATACTATTACAACGACCCTCAAATTCCATCGCCCCATCCGCCTGGTGGCTGGTGCCCGTTAGCACACACGCCGCGCTGAGTAGCGTCTAGCATCTTACATACGCAGAAGGTAACTAACTAACGGTCGGAAGCCAATTCATCGGATTCATACTGTAGCGGCGTTTGCATTAATGGGACAAAGATTGCATCGCATCCGGTCGCACCAACTATACAGAGCTTGAAATTAATACAAACACGTTATAATCAGCTCGGCAGGCGCACTGTATAGATGTAATAGAAGGTGGTACAATGAGAATACAAAGTCGATCTTTATAGTGCTCTGGTGCATTGTATCTTGGAAAATTTTGGGTGGGGCGGGGGCTGGCGCGATTTCGCTTTGACTTTCGATTGATGACACGAGGTTCCGGCAACTTTACGCGAGACATGATCTGCTACGCCTTAACTCTGGAGCACTCTGCTGGCATGACCCCATGTCGAAAATGCACCACTTTCGTATAAACGCGGCCGACAGTTAAGACTACGATAGGCTTTAGATTTCGTCCGACTTGTATTCTCTTGCTATACCGTGGAAACACATCTACAAAGCTCAAACACAGTAAACATGAAAGTTCGCTTCTGCTCGATGCTTTCGTACGGTAAGTAGCAATCACAGTTCAAAAATCGTTTTATTCCATTAGTTGCGCCAGCAGCCGCAAAATCTGTCCATGCATCGTAAACAGTGCCTTATCCCATTTTATTTTTGTAGAAACACTGCTTTCAAGACAAGTCCGTTTCTAGTGGTGCTGATTTGAAACTATAGCGAGGAATGTGGGGGCGAGTAGCAGTTATATGAGCAAGATATTGAGGGACAACTTGAGCAGACAGAGGGGCGGCCAAGAGGAGTGTACTTTTGCTTCCGCTGCTCGGTGTTCTCTTGGGCCAAGCTATAACGATACCATTAACCCTTGCGACTTGTTTATCAGGGTATGCACCAGAACGTACTCACACGCATACACAGAAACAAGGATATGTGACTTGGTGTGCCGTATGACCGTATGTGTGTTACCTGTGTGTGTTTGCGTATCAGAGCTCACGGCACGCAAACTGCCTAGTGAATTCTGCTTGTAGTGCGGCAGAGCAGGGCATTCGGCCGGCCGCATTCATTTTCTTTTTTTTCTCTCAGCTCTCTACATGCAAGGCATGGAAAAGTATTGCATTACCAGTCTGCACAAAACTAAAAAAAATGGAGTGCCATTAATGCTATAGTCCGCGATATCAGACAACCATGACAATACGTACCCATCCCGAAGCGGTTCAGAACTTCGGTTATAATTCCTTCAAGCAGAAACAGCTGGGCTCCAACGTCCAGGTGCGAGATTCCGTTGACACCGCACTAGTAAGCACAAAAGAATGTCAGTTGTCTCGTTTAGTTTTATAGGAAAAAGAAGCGAATCAAAGAAAAGGTGGCCCTGGCTGTACATTGAGTAACGTGTTTCAAAAACATCGCGGGTATGAGAACGACAGAAACTTAAATAGAGAACGTGTCAGTTCGTGTCCATGCGCCATTTCTTTTTCAAAATAAAACAAACTAGCTAAAGCGTCCACTTTGAGGCCGAGTAACTGATTGTTCCGTCAACCGTTCATAATAATGAGCCAGCAGACACTTGGCGTTCGCTGAAGGCAGCAACAGCGCAGATTTGGACTTGTTTTCAAAAATGGCAACCTTTCTAGTTCAGACATGATCATGTTCAGGACAGCTGCTCACAAATACGAATCTCGAAACATTTCTCAACTGAGGACACTGGTCTTATATGAAGAAAACTGCTTGCATATCGCGAAAAACAGGGAAAAAGCATTCGCTCAGAAGTGAGAGGCAAAGCTCCGAACATGAAGGCACCAAATGCTTTAATCTTTTGCTGGATAGCCTGCGGCAGCGAAATGCTGTAACGAGTTCTTTCATTCTGTAGTTCATAGAGACTGCGTACATATATGTAACCTAACAAAAAAAATCACTGGGCTACAAAAGCAAAACAAAATGCATCAAGGTTCGCAGCATTACACTTTCGTACTGTCTCTCAAATGTACGGATGTTCTCCATAATGAATGGTTTTCACTGGTTCGTCCTAAGTTGATATTTTAAGGCGCTCCTAGTTTCGTGACTATATTTAGAGGTGTTACTAATCCAGTGGTAACAAAAAGAGTGTTAAACTCTGTTCCCGGGAAATTTTTTTCGGCCATCTCACTCACTCTTACGCGTTCACATTGTTTCCTAGATTATTTGAATGCCTACTGGACAAAATGTTATGAAACAAGGCCTTTAAGAAATGAAGAAGAGGATCGAGATCCTTGTTTTCTAAATTAACGACTAAGGGCAGAAAGCTCATTAGCCTTGGCCAGCCTATGGTGAAAGGCGAATGCAGCTGGTCATTCTTGTCTGTTTTGGCTTCACCATTTTTAAAGCACAGATATTTAGAACACAACATTCAGTCACTGCTTTGCGCGGTGTCCTAAAGCTACTGCGCCAAGCATCCTGCGCATATTTTGACTAAAATTTTGTATGCCCAACAAAAATATCTGGCAATTGTGAATGTACGCCGAAGATATGCACCTGCGTCGTTTGAACTCTGCCAGTGGCTTTACTTTTATCAAGAGAATCATAAAATATCTTGCTGCACATAGAGCTATTTGGCTACTGATATTACCTTAGGGCTAATGATCCGAACTCGTTAGTTCAAAAATATCACATAAATATTGCATCTTCAATGTAGACAGACGCTCTGTACACGGCTGACCTCTGCACGCTGAACGCGCGCACGTAACATTAGGTGAGAGTGTTTCAACGAGAGAAATAACTCACTAGGAAGATGTTCTCCATAACTTGAAGCACACTTCCCTGGAAAAAAATCGACACTGAAGATTAGTGTCCCATAATGGAATGTTCTTTGCTGACCACCATCAAGAAATCTACAGGTTCATTAAGTTGGGCAGAGCACACTTCAAATTGGAGCGCCAGGCGAAACCGGGCAGGCAATCAATAGAAGTCGTTCTTTTTTATTTACTGTACCAGCCGCCGCGGTGGCTGAGTGGTTATGGCGCTCGGCTGCTGACCCGAAAGACGCGGGTTCGATCCCGGCTGCGGCGGTCGAATTTCGATGGAGGCAAAATTCTAGAGGCCTGCGCACTGTGCGATGTCATTGCACGTTAAAGAACCCGAGGCAGTCGAAATTTCCGGAGCCCTTCACTACGGCGTATCCATAGCCCGAGTCGCTTTGGGACATAAACTCCCTTAAACTAAACTAAACGATTTAGTGTACTGGAACTTCAAAGAAGCAAAGCATTTCGCAGTTCACCGCCCCCTTTTGCTTTCACTCCCTGAGCTTCTTTATCAAGAGCTCATATATCAGCACATGATAACGTTCACACTTAGTCTCCCCTGAAATGAGGCTGCAGCTATTTAGGAACACGCCGGCGAAGTCATGCTCAGGTGCGTAATGTCAGATTCATTGAGGCATTCAGGAACGTGGCCTACTCCTTTTGCGGCGCAGTACAAAAGCTGCTGTCTCTTACAGAGACGCTAGTTGACACAGTCGAGTAGTGTCTGTAGTGAGGACAGCGCAGGCATTAGGAATCGCCGGTTAGATATTCTATAATGACCTTTCATTAGTGTTTGACCGAGTAGGCCATGTTTGTATACCCGAAGGAATTTATAAACTCTTTACTACTATGACATTCTTATGTTCAGATAGCAGCATCCTCGTTCAATAAACTTGCCTTTGAGAGTATTACTATTAGGCCTTTTACGCAGGGTGAATTTGTTATCCTTTTGCATCCTTCGCTCCTAGCAGTGTCTTGGTTTACTGAGCTTCTGGACAAATATCAAACCTCCGTTTTGTTTTTCATTTTTAGCGAAAAGACATTTTAGTTATCGCTTACCTTCTATTGGGTTTTATTTTTCATTTAATCTTAATTTAATCTTTGGAGGTGTACATTATGAAGCCTTCGTAGCCGTTACGACCCTGTCCTATGCAACCAACAAATCCTGCTTTATTTGGCTCAGTAAGGATGAACCGCATAAGCGTTTGTGCACACGTTAGTTTTTTATTTATTTAGAGAAATTTTCTGCGGATGATGATCACATTAAATTTTTCTTTCCTAAATAAATGCAAATCTGTATAACTTACGTCGCCATGGCACAAGTCTTGAGTTTCTCCCAAGCACTGAAAAAGAAAGTTTTCTAATGATGAAAGAGTTATGAGGCGGTTTCATCATCTGGTGTATATAAAGATAAACTCAAGAAAACGCTAACTTGTTTAGCTTCTTTTGTTTTTTTTCAACAAAAAGCTGGAACAAGGATCCCAGCGAGAAACTTACGGCCTATGAATAGTGTTCTAGGAGCCCCATCAGAGTGTTCATTATCCCAAGTTTGTTGTTTCAACCGAGACAAATTTAATGAGCCAGGTAAAACTAATATACAACTTCGGGTAGAGCTAATACTAATTCTAATTTAATACTAATTCGCTGGCCTCTGAGAAACACGTTTCATAGATACTGCACAAGAACAAGAACTAAAACATGAGAACTTTTTCCAGCTGCGTCAGAACAAAGCGTTCTATCGGAGCTCTTCCTTTATTACAAGTGCATGCTGTGCAGTGCGAAACGCCGAAATTATCAACGACAAGAACCGTTTAGCTGGTTTCACCCGCGTAACTATACACAATGTCATAGAGCATTCCTGCTCCAAAGAAAAAGTTAGCAGCATCAGACGAACGCAAACTTTGCCGAATTTACATTTTCAGAGACATTTAGCGCATTCATTATTGAACTTGTCATCAAACCATTGCACGCAGCATGTCTTCGCACATGTTAATTGAGCTAAGCAGACGCGTAGGTGTCGTTTCGAGAAGAGAGGAAAGCTGTGCAACTCTACCTGTTGGTGAATTCAGCGTAAGAGAAAAATCGTTACGATTACTTGAAGTTTTCTGCTTTGAGGCTCAGCGTTTTTCTTTTTCACATACAAACTGAATTCTTAAACCAGTGACTATTTCCGAAAACACCGAAGTCTGCCGAAGTCATTAGACACCGAAAAGTGTTAACACCCCCCCCCCCCCCCCCCCCCCTTCCCTTGGCCTGAACTTTTTTACTACTTGGTCACAAATGACTCACCTCACCGAAGTGGAAGATGTTGGGAAAGACAACCTCTATACATGATTCTGCATAAAAATAAGGCGAAAAGAAATTGTTTATTATTCAGCATGGCAAGTACCTACATATCCTACGAAGAATTGGTGAAAGTCTCAGTGAGCCCGTCCACGTTTGCCCATTACAGAAATGGCAGCCTCTGCGTAATGCCTCACAACGAGAAAGTCGCTTCTTTGGTGCTGGCTAGTGCTGGCGGCGGGTTGGTCCCCTTTATCTTTAGGACAATGCTTTTTAGCAATGCTGGCACCCCGTCCAAGCAGTTACGTTCAATAAGAGCGCGAGAGCACGACTATGGCGCAGCTAGTAGAACGCCGATAGTTAACCCGATCTTCGCCAAGCACTGCCATCGCACCTTAGAGCGATGATATGCTATACAGTGCGAGCGCTTCGGAGTAATCTGCACCGCCCTCGCATCTATAGCATAAAACTAATTCTTCCCACACCGATATTAACACATTTTTCCCGTCAGGTTACCCGGTCAACGACCTCGCCTGATACCAATGAAAGCACCTCAGTCCGGTTCTAACAGAGGCCAACTGTCCGACATTTGGGTAAAAGACGAATAGCGGCTTCGATATATGAAAAACAATTTACAATCAGATAAAAACTTTGCATTCAGTTTTACATCAATATATACCAGGTGTTTCAGGGAAGAGTTTATTTCTCAAAAATGGGTGTTTTGTGTAAAAATATGGCTCTCTCAGCGTAGTGTTACCAGCGTTGGCAGACACCAAAAAACCGGTGAGTCGCTTAATTAGCCATCTGGTTAAATAGTGGTTAATCATTACCTATTCAACTGTTAAGTTCTGCACCTAGTTGCAATTGCCTGTTTGTAGCCGATCGTTAGTAACAGCTATATGAGTTTTTAGAATTTATAAAACGCGATTGCCCTTGGCACTGTGGCTGGACAAAATTTGGATTTTTTTTACTAGTTACATGCACTGGAGGGGTTGATTTGCCTGCATTCTTTTCGAAAGCGCATGTCTTTCTGCACGATGCAGCCAAAATTTTCTGGTTCACAGTGCCGAGCATATTTGCGTGTGCGAAATTCTATAAACTGATATGACTGTTACTAACGACCGGCTACAAATCATTATTTGCAACCAACTGCTTAACTGTGATAGCTAACAACTTAATTATCAGCAATTAACTTGCTTAATTCTTTATTCGATTCAGCGGTTTTCCGGTGTCCGCTACCACTGGTATTAATCTGCCGCAAAAGCCATATTTTTACCTCAAAAATTCATGTCTTTGAAATCTGCTTAAAGTCTTCCCTATGCACCTAGTACGAAGGAACTACGGTCCAAAGCATGTCACGCTGCTTTCTGAACTTATTTACAGCATTCTTATGGTAAAATTTGTTAAACCCAGACGTGTTCATTAGGCAACCTGACAAGCACTGCTTTATTCTTTTTTTTTTTCAATTCCTTCCATACACATCATAAGCGCACGCCAGTCAGACTCGCTTTCAAGCGATGAGCCGTCAGCTAGCTCCACTGTACTCTTGACAACCTGCACGCTTCACTTAACGAAGTAGGGAGCCGCGGCACAATATCACTTCCGTGCGGACGGGTACACGAAAGGCCGGCTGTGCTTCCAATAACTCAACCTTCGGACGCTCTAGTTTTATGTATTTCCTTGACGATATTTTTCTCGAACTGGAAAGCGTGTGCTATTTTTTTTTTAGTCTTCCGTCTTCGCTGTGCTTTGGCAACGGTTGTCATGCACATAAAAGTCAGGGCGACACAATACGTAATTCTTAGAGCACATTATGTGTGGCAAAAGAGAAAACATCGCTTAAACGCTGATGCGCCACTCGCTGCGTATCAGGCAATGAAAAGTGAGCCCGCAATCCGCAATGTCTGCCGACTAGGCTCGTTAAAAGAGGCATATTATTCCTTTTAGGTTACCTCGTTAGGGAAAATCCAATAGCCGTCATACCGAACGCGCCTTTAGAAAAAAATTTCGGTACATCGGTTCTCGCCCTGACACTCGCCATATTATGTCACGCATGCTTCATGAGGAAATTTGTGCTCATTTCACACTGATGTGAAATCGTGCAGTTTATTTTTTTTCGCTGAAACTTTTTGCAGGTTGTGTGCGTTCTTTTAATTTAATCTTGTCGGCGTAGAAGTTAGGGAAGACCTTTTAAGAACAAAATATATGGGGCGGTTTGCTGTAGTGATTGAGCTTAAACACTTTTATAGATCATACTCGAGCTATTTGCGTCTATAGAGGCCCTTTATTA
>JARKHS020000575.1:0-91439 GCA_030143305.2 Amblyomma americanum | reverse complement strand
ACTTGCACTTCCTTGGTTGTCCAGTCCGCGAGCCGACAGCACGCCTCTCGATTTGGTGACGCACGAACACGTGATGCGCGGGCCGCGGGCGAACAGTCCGTCGTGTGAATCGGCCATTAGGGGCATATGGGAATGGCGGGGGGCCGGCCATTATTGCCCTGTGCCTGCGCACTGGCGCTCTGCTTTTCCCCAATGCCCCTAACCGATAGCGTCACCCTATTCTAAATGTCTTTACTGTGGAGTCGCGTTGAACAGTGACAGATGGCTCACGCATGACAAGGCCAGCCCATGCGTGAGCCAAAAGTCGTTTTTTGATATTGGATGGGAGAACGCTGCCGGCCCTCCAACTTCAAATCCACAACCCCTGTGCGATCTCAGCGCACGTTAAAGAACCCCAGGTCGCCGAAATTACCGAAGCTCCCCACTATGGCGTCCCTCATAGCCTGAGTCGCTTTGGAATGTAGAACTACATAAACCCAAACTCAAACCGAACGCGGTCGTAACACCACCCATCATACTTCACCGCAAGCTATTCGCATTTGCTTTCATCTCTACAACATAGATGCCACAGCGTTGCCACAGCTCATGGCAGTCAATTGAAATGCTCTATAGAGTAGGAACGCGATTGTTATCGGGTCCCGCTTCAAAATTCGCGTACTCATAATTACACATGTACGCATCAGTACACAAAGACTCTTCACGAAGCCAAAGGCCACAACGCATTCACTAGGTCCACTTTTATTCAGCAGGTGGTCGAAATTATTCTGGAGCTCTCCACTACGGCACCTCTTTCTTCCTTTCTTCTCTCAGGCCGTCCTTTATCCCTTCCCTTACGGCACCAGCGGAGATGGGAGACATACTGCGCCATTTCCTTTCCCCAACAACCAATTCACATACATTTACACTGACCCAGGGAGACAGTTATGCTGCCTTCCAACGAGCCTTCGCAGCGCGTTCTGCGCGTGCTCATCTCGCAAATTGAGAGACTTGGTTTGATTCGCCGTATCTCCGTAAGATTCCACTCCTCTTGCGGTATCTGCAGTGGAGGTGTGCAGAGAGCATAATTGATCTCCTCGCGTGCTTTCTTTTTGAAACATAGTCGGCTAGGAGGTCTCCCAGGCATTATGGGGCTAGACCTGCATCCCCATGTTGTGTGGTATAACGTAGCGGTGTTTCCGCAGCAGACACATTCGGTGTTGTATTGTGTGGGCCATATCTTTCGGTTTAGGACGCCTTTAGGATAGTGTTGTGGCTTGCTCTCGGCTTCGGCTGTCATGTGAGGGTGCGTGCTTCCTACGCCTGTCCCTACACGCCAGGAGTGTTTCCCCGTATGTTTCTGGTGTTGTGAAACATACGGTGTCCCCCCCACCCCCCGGCTAGTGAAACCTCGGACGACGGCGTCTACCCTAGTGTTGTCCTCTACCAGCGGGGAGGGGGGAGGAGCAAACGATCGTGTAGCCGCCGTGGTGGCTCAGTGGTTATGGAGCTCGGCTACTGACCCGAAAGACGCGGGATCGGTCCCGGCCGCGGCGATCGAATTTAGATTAGAGGTCCGTGTACTGTGCGATGTCAGCACACGTTGAAGAACCCCAGGTGGGCGAAATTTCTGGAGCCCTTCACTACGGCATCCCTAATAACCTGAATCGCCTTGGAACGTTAAACCCTCGTAAACCAAACGATCTTGTGTTGCCTATATGGGTCTGCTCCTTCAGGCAGGCCAGGAACTTGTTTGCTATGAGGTTGACTCTATCGTTTTGGAAAGCTCAACATAAATTAGAAAGGGCGATAAAAAGAAAGAAGAATAAAAGTGTCCTGCCCGCACCGCTGGAAGGCTCGACAGGCGGCTTGTGAGTCTGAGACTGTCCATTAACTGTTTTGTCTCCTGTTGGCTTCCGAGATTGCTAGGGCTATCTCCACCTCTTCTGCCGTCCGGATACATTTGGTTGGCATAGTTGTTCCGTAAATTGGCTTGCCCTGTGAGCCGGTGTCAGCGTCTCCGGTCACCTCTCAGCCCTTGTACCTTGATGCGTTGACGTACATTGCAAAATGTTTTCTTTCGATCTGTTTGTCCAGGGTTCTGGCTCTGGCATTCCTTCTGACTCTTGGTTGGCCGGGTCCACTTTCCTGGGCAGCGGTCTAACCACGAAGGTGTCTCCTATTTCTGGTGCGATGTTTGTTGTTTGATCGCTATTGTCTTCTATGTTGGATTTAGTGAGGAGGGTTTTTGAAAACACGATTTAAACTTCTTGCCGTTGTCGTGGCCCCTGTTCGTTGACGGGGTAGGATCAGGGATGGTGCGACCAGAGACGGAGTACCGAGAGCCGGGAGGTGCTGAAGGAGACTGTACAATTTATTTTGCATATAGTATACAGCAGTCAAGCTCTGCACGTGAGAAAAGACGAGGAGTAAGCACTGAGCATTACGCTACCCTCACGCAGTCCAGATCCCTAGCCGGGGTCACTCAGATGACGGGGTCAGGTGCCGTCAACCGCAGGAGGCGGCACTGTTGCCTTCTCACAGTGGTTTCGGTGGCGAGGACCCGCATTTCCGATGGCAATGTAGCTCCTGTCGCCGTCTCCCAGCTTTACCGGTGGTGGCGGAGAAGAATTCAGTATACCATGGCAAGCTGGCCTCTGGTGGGATCGATCCTTGACCAGGGTTAGCTAGAAGTACCGCGTCCTGCAAGGCCACCAACTTCGAGCCCTGGCGCTTCATGGAGATGGGGGTGGGGGGTTTGCAGTCGTCGCTAGTCACTTGGTTTAGAAATTTCACGCGAAGTGTGACGTGGTTCATTTTGTTCAGTTAATCTTGGCCGGACCCCCTCGGGCTTTCCCTGCAATAGTATATCAGCGGAGTAGTGGGCGGGTGAAATTGCGCAATTTTTGTGGCGACCGCTTTCGCCTACTCAATTTTTGTCCATGGTAATCTAGAAACTGCATATTTCGAACCACATGGTTCAGGAAAAAGCGGATGACAGGAAGGAAACCCCAGCATAACTGCATCTTGTACAGCGGGCGGCCCGTGTGCTATCTCGTGGCGTAGTTTCGTTTTCGTGGCCTGGGACGGTTCTCTGCGCTCGCTTTGCTCTCCTGCTGTGGCTTGTCCGAAAGCAGGCTTCGATGTGGCCGTCGCTCTCGGCTTCGCTTGGGCAGGCGCGGTTGCTGCCACGCGCTTATTCCATTCTTTTTTTTTTTTCACCTATTTCTATAAAAACTTTCTTCTATCTGCACATGGCAGTGATAGTGGCGCAGTTTCTGCGGACAAAGAGGGACAAAAAATTAGCCGTTGAATGCATTCCTTCATTAAAAAAAAAAAAACCTGGGGGGCGGAAGCCTTTAGCGCGGTGTTGCTGCTTGTGTCATTGATGTGTGGTTAAGATGTTAAGTACACAATTGTTTGTGAATCTTAAATGCTGGAGACACTGGAGGGCGTTTGGGAGGCATCCGTCTGATTCGACGGCTTTCTGCAAACACTCTCCAGCGTCCTAGGCAAGGGGGACGACATATGCCCTGGCAGGAAGTAGCATAGTCGTTAGCGCGCTCGGTTGCGGGACGAAAGGATATGGTTCGAATCCCATCGTGCACAAAGTTTCTTTATGGTGTTGAAGAGCGTAACGGACGGACACGAGCATGAGCCATTAAAGGGCCACAGAAAGGGGTGTTTGAGCTTGGCTTTAAAATGCTTGCACTATGTAGAGTACAGGCCGACATGAGTCCCGCGTCTGCGACGAGGCCGTCACCATGCGGCGCCGAGGGGAGCGTTCGCGGCACAGTTTCCGGAGCTCGCGGGCCCACAGGCCAGCAGTGTCTTGCAACGCAACACTTTCCGTAGAGCACTTGCTGGCACCTTTCATTTGCCTGTGCTGTTGAGCGGAGACAAACGGCGCTCCCGCTTCTTGACCTTCAGTGGTGGCTTGTGAAGAGAGTCTGAGTGTGCGTTTCAACGCAGGGCCGTGCGCGGCGACCAGAGCCTCGATGCTGTCGCTGCGGCAGCCCGAATACCTGTCCCCGCTGTGCGGCGGCGGCGGCCCCGAGCGAAAGGTGCGCAGCGCCTCGGAGGGGGGCCACGACTGGGCACCCATGAGCGGCGCGCCGCCCGTTGAGGCGCCGCCGGCCGACGCCTGGTTCCGGCCGCCCGACTACTCGTCCTTCTACCCGCGCTTCCCCTTCCCGTTGGCGTACGGGGCCCCTCCGGCCTCGCTGCTCAGGCGGCCCTATCCGACGGAGCCGCCGCCGCTGCCGCCGCCGCCGCCGGCATTTCCGGCCCGGCGCCGGTCGCCGCCCAGCCCGCCGTACCGGCTGCCCAGCGGCAAGGAGGGCAGCCTCAAGCACCGCATCCTCCAGCCGCCGGCCAGCATCAATATCGTCGAGCCGCCGGCTTCGCTGCTGGCCGGTGCGCCGCTGTCGGCGCCACCCGTGCGCAGCCGGGCGCCCGAGGGACCCCAGCTTGCCGTGCCTGCGAGCAGCAGCAGCAGCAGCAGCCAAGCGCCCGGTGCCCTGCACTACCCAGCCTACTTCGTCAAGGGCTCCATCATCCAGCTCGGCAGCGGCTTGCTCAAGAAGGTCGAAGACCTGCGCACCGAGGATTTCGTGAGCAGTGCCAACCTGAGTCGCGACCTACGCATCGACTCGAGCCGTGTGTTGCGTGTGGCCGAGGCTCCCTCCAAGGGCGATGGCGTCGCTCTGCTCAGCTTTTCCGTCGGCCAGAACCAAGTTCAGGTACGCACACTCCTCATGAGGACCGCCTGATCCAGCTCCTAGGGAATTTCTCCTTTCGCTAAAGGCATCAGTTTCTGCCAGCACGTGGCTTCAGCTACATGGCAGTCCCATACCAAGGGGTGGTGATGGAGAAGCTGGTGATCATTGCTTGCACGTGCAGACATACGACTGCTTGACAGTTAAAAAGTGGTGTCCTGGAGCCCTCTAGGACCACTGCAGTCTTGTGTGATGTCATCTTTCTGGTACGCAGGTAACAGTGGAGGCACCGGTGGAACATCCTTTCTTTGTCTTCAATCGGGGCTGGTCATCGTGCAACCCCGAGCGCTCACTGCAGCGCTACCAGCTTCAGTGCCATCGGCTGGCGGTCGGTGATGTCTGCATCTCGCTGACGCACAGGGCCCGCCGGACAGGGCTGCCCCCTCGACCCCCTCCTGCGGCCCCGGGGGCAGACCCGATGAACCCACTGAGCATCCGCGAGCCGGCCCCCCGCAAGCGGCGCTGGTCTGCCCCAGACCAGGTGGCCCCTGTGTCGGAGAGGACCACGTGATGCTCTCCTGTAGTGCTGTGATGACTTTGGGTTTTTTTCCTTGTGGCCTCCCTGCCGCATTCCTCTCCAGGACCAGTGGCCTCTTCCAGCTGGGAGCTGCACATCCAACCACCGTGTGACTTAGCTGTCTACTTACAGATTTGGGTATGCAATGGCCAGCTGAGGGCTCCCCGGTTATTGAGAACTGTGATGTTGGGCTCACCAAGCTCACCGAAGCGTTATATATACCCAAATAGGCCTTTAGACTGCCTGTCACCATGTGCTAGTCTCCAAGGCACAAATTGCGCTCTCGGAGACCCAAAGAACTCTCGGTTCCATAGCAGAGCCATATGTACACAAGATCTCTCAATCTGGGTAGAAAGACCTCCCAAAGAATATTTTTCCAAGTGAACAAGCTCTATTTTTAGAGCTAACTGTCCCAGGAAATGTAACTGAAGGCCAGTTAAAAGGGAATTCTTGACAAGTTGTCTAAATCTAAGTCACCCAGAGAGCTTACAGCTCCCATCAATATTTGCAGATGCAAAATGAGAACGATCTCACTGCCTGGAGCCAGGCTCAAGGCAACTCCGAATTCAGATACTGAGGCTCTCTTGGAAGTAAGCAGCAGACTCCTTGCTGTCTGT
Source organism: Amblyomma americanum (assembly GCA_030143305.2). Classification (NCBI taxonomy): domain Eukaryota; kingdom Metazoa; phylum Arthropoda; class Arachnida; order Ixodida; family Ixodidae; genus Amblyomma; species Amblyomma americanum. The sequence continues at coordinate 85,551 of JARKHS020000575.1, read as the reverse complement.
AGAGACCATGCTGGCCATGGGTGTTGTGTTTTGGCGATCTCCAGCAATGTTTGCTACTTGTTTTTTGTTTGTTGTTTAATACCTCCGTAATTGTTTGTGCTCCCTCACCAAACATGTTTGTTACTGCATTCGTTATTTGCCATTGTCTGTTTGGGTGCCTCTCCTTGCTCAGCCAGACACGCCATTCTGTAATGGGCAAAAGTCGTCAGCTCAAGCCCTTTCTGTCTTTGTGGCTGCTTATGTGAAGCCCATATTAGTGATGCCAAAAGGAAAGGACTTATGGCAAGTCCAAGTGTTCATATTAAACGCTTACACAGGGTCCTTGTTGACTGAAGCCAATTGAAATGCTAGTGAAACCTGCCCCTGCAAAAATCTTGTTGAATGTAGGCCATAGCTCATGTGGGCACAGTCCTGTTTATAGTGCCGGCAAAAGTCCAGTGCCTTCTTGCTGCTAGAGAAGCCCAGAGACAAGCATTGTCTGTTGCTTCCAAAAAAAAATTGCCACCATGCAGTGCATTCGGAGTAACCTGTACAAGGTGTGTTGTGTACTTCCTATAAGGGCAGGGGCTGTCCCTTCGGACAGGTGTGGGTTTCAGGGGCCGGTTTTACTGCACTCTCCAATGGGCAAGTGCGAATTTCCTACCGATGTGTTGCCCACACTGTTTGTAATGGCTGTTCTGTCCAATAAGGGCACCACCAAAGTTTTGAGACTCCTTCACTTGATCTCTTAACACCACCGGTCAACACGAAGTGGTAGAAGTGCGACACTAAAACTTTTTTCTGTTCTCATTGTTGTCTCAAGGACAAGTGTTCTATACCAGTGCACATACTATAACTGTCAGTGTTGCTGGCTTACGTACCAAGATTAAACCAGTGCTTGTTTCTTTCTGATCCACGTTTCTTTTCACTGTGGGCCTAAAGGGCCTCTGGCTTGCAGCATAGCTGATGAACTGACCTGAAGGGCCACCTTCAGGGTTATTTTCAGCTGAAAGATTTTGTGCCATAATAAGTTGTTCATGCCCTTGTAAAGGGAGAGATGAGAATTAAATTTTCAGGTTGTCACGGACCTGATTGTCACGGTATTTAAAGTTGAAGATGCACCAAATTTTTGTTGCATTTCTTTTTCTTTGGAATTATTCAAGTGACGTTGGCAATCATAGATTCCTGCGTGAAATTTGCCTGCACCCAGTAAATACTTTAATTATATTGAATTTCTTCTCCCACGTAGTTTCACATGGGGAAGTGAGGGAAAATGTGTTCCTGCACGGTGCCTTATAGATTCGGGCAGGAGCGACGTGTGCATAGTTTCTGTAAGGGCAGTAACCTTGGTTCCGAAATGCGGGATCGCTGCTCGATCTCATGCCACACGCAATTCGTAAATGCGGAGAAGACAGTGGTCATTGTCCCTAAAACCCAATAACCAAGGACGTGAAAAGTGCTTCAATAAAAGTCCCCATACACTTTGATTTTCTATTCTATATATTCATCCATTCGAAGTTCCTCCTCGACCCTCGGTCAGTTCCTGAAACTGAGCCCCCGCTGTCAGACTTGAATGCACAAATTTGGTGTAGCTTTTGTGGGACGTTTTTCTGAGTGCTCCGTGCGCAATCAAAATGATGTCTATTGCAACTTTCGGAAGGGTTGGTCAGTTTGATATCCGATGGTAGGCGGCGCGTTTAGACTGCTGCTTTGTTTGTGCCCTCGGTTTACTGAGTCAAGACAAGCGTTGTTCTCTGCACTTGAGCGCCTGAACCACCGCTCTCCGACGGAGAACAGGATCCTTGGACGACAGCCCAGCGATTGTCGGCCCTGAAGGTCTGCCAAAACGTTGCGAGTGTGCGTTTCTCGCATACGTTTTTACATTCATTCTTCCGCATTCTCTTCTCACCTCCACTTTTTATTAGGGGCGTACGAAAGCTTTCCTATTGCGAATCAAATAGCCTCCTATTCGATTCGTCGAACGAATCAAATAGTGCATGCGCAAAGTTATTCGAAATGGATCGAATATGTTCTTTCGAATAATTGGCCCGAAGGTGGCGTAAGCCACGCCGTAGTTCTTTTCAGCGCCTGTTTCAAAAGCAGGACCCACTCCGACACCAGACAATGCCGCTGCTTAGATAGGTCTGCGCATAATGGAGGGTTCAGCGCCGCGACGCGGTCCATTCGGGTAGCGGCGTTCGTAATGCATGGCCCCCATGGCTGGGTGGCGGGGCATCGATCAGGCTGGCAGAATCTGCAAACTCCACTTCGATGCCCGATCTGCGAGGCCGTGGCTCATATACGTATACCTCTCGCCACTGCTCGCCAATCATTTAATTGCCGTCATCAGTAGCGAAAACTAATTTTCCAAGCAAGGCTCCTTTATACCTTCCCAGCTAAATGTAACCAAGTTTTTAAAAGGACTATCCTACACGAGTACTCGAGTCGAGTATTCTTTTTTCGTTCCGCAAAGTTAATTAGTTCAGACTAACCAGCTAACTCTTTTTAAATATTGGCTTCGGCAAAGAAGTAAATCGACCTAAAAAAAGCTGGCTAAAATGTTTGCAACAAGGTACCATTTACGTAACTTTTTCTTGTTTACTGCCCCCAAAGAAAGCGTGCGAAATTCAAGCTCGATCTTGGTTTGGTTTATGGGGGTTTAACGTCCGAAAGCGACTCAGGCTATGAGAGACGTCGTAGTGAAGGGCTCCGGAAATTTCGACCACCTGGGGTTCTTTAACGTGCACTGACATCGCACAGTACACTGTGCCTAAGAATCCATCGAAGTTCGACCGCCGCGGCCGGGATCGAAGCCGCGCCTTTTGGGCCGGCAGGCGAGCGCCATAACCACTCGGCCACCGCGGCGGCTAGCTCGATCTTGGAATGGAAGTGGTTGCTGCTTCAGTACCCCAACCAGAGCCATGAGGAAAAAATCCACTTATCTCTGCAACGCTGTCTCCCGGCAGGGCATTTCTGTTCGCACGGGCGGGGGACGTGAGATAAGCGTTTTTTTTTTTTTCTATGAGATTGCCTGTAGGGCGTCTAGGAGCGCCGCTGTCAAGTGGTACGTTTTGAATTTCGCGCGCTTTTAGGGCCGATACATTGGTTTCGGTACATTGTTGCATTCATTTCAGCCGGCTGTTTTTCAACGTGATCTAAAAGTTTCGAGTTGACACTTTTTTCCCGAAGCCATTATTTTAAGAAGTTGGCTAGCTAGCCTTACCTATTTAACGAACATTGCAGATCTAAAAAAGGCTGCAGACTAGGCCACTCGGCTGTCAACAGCACCGAGTTGGTTTCACTTGCCTAGGACACTCCGTCTTTTTTTTTTAATTTGGTTACATTTTGCTGGGGCACCTGGTATACTGAATTCACGTTGCGTACCCCCTGGTGGGGATCACTGCGGCGTATTTTAGGAAAGCGGCCAAGGCGCAGAGAAGGGGACCTTCTCTCGCTGGCTGGTGCGGCGGCCGATCTGCGGGCTCTGCCTAAGCTGTGTTGGGCTTGGAAACCTGTTGTTTTCATGCACTTATTTTCCGATTGCGTATTTCTGCTACAGATGGGTCTTCGACAAGAATGCGGTCTATCCACTCGGATTTGAAGAAAAAAAACTAAAACAAAGGGTGCCTTACGCTAACTATCGAGGCTTTACTGCCTTTGTGCTGATGTGGTCGCTTTATTCAGGCAGCGCCGCCTGTAGTCACGCATGAAAGAAAACATCTCGGGCTTCGGCGATCTGAATGTTTCCTATCCCAAGCAATAGCATGCTGCGCGCCTCAATTAAAACTGCGCAAAGAAGATTTTTTGTGATCTTTGTACGGAGCATACCCATTTCGATGCAGCACAAAGTGATTCTTCAAGCGGACAAGGTAAATTTGGGCTATACAGTCGCACGTAGTACGGAGCACGTTTCAGTGATAAAACTCCTCACGCCTAATCTGGCGAAAATTAGATGGTTTGGTTTATGGGGGTTTAACGTCCCAAAGTGACTATGAGAGACGCGGTAGTTTCTGAAAGGCTCCGAGAATTTCGACCACCTGGGGTTCTTTAACTTGCACTGGCATCGCACAGTACACGGGCCTCTAGAATTTTGGAAAATTAGATGCTTTATACCTACGCTATATAGCAAATGCCGCTGGTGCGCTCGCTCATAACCCCAAGCAACCACATTTTCTCAACGAAACGTTTAAACTCGGAAGGGTTCTCCGTATTATTTTCGCCTCACGTGTACATGTCTTAGCAAGGGAGTTCATGACAGTTATATGAAGATTTGAATCTTGCCGATGAAAAGCATCTGCCAACAGGTGATTCGTTCGTCGCTTCGCAAATGTATCGGCGGAAGAATCTAATACTAGATACCGAAACTTCAAACCAACCCAAGAACCAGCGGAGTGCAGGCAAGAACGTTGCAACGAAAAATTCTGCAGGAGTATTTTCAAGTGGTCAGATAGCATTTTTGCATTTAATCAGTATTGGCGATAGTATACACTGTGGGCGCTCGATTCAAGGCTTTCAAAATGTACTATATCGGCATATGGCATGGCAATGGCTGCTCTGTCAGCACTCCAAACAACATTGCTTTGTAGCCGCGTCGTTTATTTATATTGACAATGAATTGCGCTAGCACAAAACACAGACGCAGGAGACCACGTTGACGGGACTTGGCGCCAGTCCCGTCGACCTGGTCTCCTGTGTCTGACTATTGTGTTAGCACAATTTGTTGCCAATTTAAAACAATCGACCAACTCGTCCAGCAAGAATTACATCTAAGATCATTTATTTACAATGAGAACACGCTGCCTATACGACGCGAATTTGACATGCCATCGCAGAAACATCAATGCGATGACACAGCTGCGGCAGCCATGGCAGATCAGTGTTCTGTTTAAAAAGCCACTACACCGGAAAGAAACGCTCGAAAGAACACGATTACACAGCGGAGCTAGCGACTGCTCCTGCCCAGGCAAACTCAGCTGCGGCCGGCAGCACAAGCCAGCATGGCGGTTATGCCTTAACCAGTAACTAGATGGCGCTGCTTCTACAACGTGGTTAGGGTGCCTGGATACCCGCGGCGCTGGCCCATCGAGGCGCCCTAAACGTGGCAGCACAAATGAAAATGTACCTGCGCAGAAGTTTGCCGTGTCGATCGCAGCGCCGTAACACACAGCCTAGCGAGAGGAGCACGCATTTTTGGTACACCCTTAGTGCTTTTCCACGCCACCTCGTGGCGTGCATCAGCTAAGTTAGGGTGCCTGGATGCCTGCTTCGACTAGCCCATCGAGGCACCGTAAAGTAAGTGGGCTACGTCGAGAGAACCTATAGGCAACTAGTGATATCAAACACATGCCTCTAATCGTTTAGAATGTGGTCTCGCCTTTGTGGCGGTCCAAGCGGCGAACGGCAAGTATTTAGGCGCGCAGTGGATAAATTTCTGCGCCGCCTGGGTGCAGTTTGCCTATAGCTAAAACCCCACAATTTGCAGCGCCGTACAGTAGCGCCGCCGCTAGCGCTTCATTCTCTTTTATGTGGCTCTGGGTGCCTCCCACAACTCCCGGCCTTTCACGGTCCTTTGAAGCCCTACTATGATCCCTCTCTTCTGCCGAAGGAAACTGTGGTGTGGCAACTGCAACCGTTTCCACTACCGGCAAGTGCCGATTGTATGGCACAATTAATTTTGTACGTATAGAACCCAATAATTAACGAAGTGGCAGATGTCCCTCAAAGGAGGCCGTCCGGCCAATGGCGTGACAGATTTTCATGACGTTGAAGTTGATCCCATTGGACCTGCTTGCGTGACATCGCAGGCTATATTTCTAAAAAAAAGAAAGTTTGTTTGGACTAGGCCGGCCTAAATAAGAGGCTCTATTTGTTACCAAACATCGCTGAACACACATTACTGTGGGGTGATACGATTTCATTAAAAGTGCATTTCTTTCTCACTCGTTTTGCACTTCGTTATTTCCCCGTGCCATTGCTGTGGCTGGAGTCACTCAGACGGGCGAATAATAAAAATCGAATAGAATTGAATGTGAAGAATTGCGCCTTAGAAGCCTCACATTCATTACACATGCCTTACGTCCACTGCTTAGTAACAAACTGAGAGCACACGGCGCGGTTAATTCCTCCGAGTAAACAGTGCGCGGGAAAGGCAGTCTAATTGTCCTCGCTTTCCGCGTGCACACGCGGTCAGAAAACTATGCTCATATTTAAAGTGGGACGTGGTTCATTAAAGCTTTAACGGACTTTACCAGTTAAAACTCGAGCAACAGTAACCGGCAAACTGTTCTAGCTTCGTTTGTGCTCAAGCAGCACGACAGTCACTGGGTCTTGCTTACCTGCAGTGCTAAATGCGAAAAATTGCACTTACGGTTCTGCCTTTCACTTGCTCTACAAGTCTTCATCGTTGATGTCACTGATTTCAAATTCTCTATAAAGCGCGCGTCGCGACCGCTCCGCTTTCACGTCGTCTGTTTTCAGAAGCCAGATTATTTTCCTCGCCTTTCGTTTATTCCTTCACGCCGTCGGAAAACGACGGGCTGGCTCAAACGAGGTTGCCCCGCGGCGACAAAAAGGCGCCAGTTTATCGCGAATGTTTAAAACAAACGTGATCCTACATTGGCTGCGCGCAGAGTCCTCTGAAACGCCGCCATGCCGCCATACATACTGGATACTTGAGGCGCCCCCTCTAGGTCCTGAAAATCCTCACTGCGACGCTGGCAATGTAGAAAGTCTCGGCGACTTTCAGGGTCCCCCGCTGCCGATAAGATGCCAAACACGCTCAATTTTCGTCAAATGTACGCAAGATATGGCGTGCGTGCCCGCTGCATGCACCGAGTCGTTGGTGCACTGGAGCTGCAGATAGCGAGGACTGCCGGAGAGCTGCACGAAATGCCACAGCGACTGCTTTGCTCGTGCGCGCCGTGGAAGGGTGCCCTGAACGACTTCATAAGCGTGATTCAGTCACTACACATTGAGCACATTCGCCACAGTCAGATAAAATCAAGAACGAAGCGCCAGATGTTCCTCAAAGGAGCCCGTCCTGCCAGTGGACGTGAGAACAGCGCTGCGATGCAGCTTACTAATCCGCTCTGCTTATCCGTTCAAGTTTTGCCGTATACTTGGAGGCAAAGAGCCTGCTGCCGCCAACGCAGGCTGTACCAGCTGTTTGCTTCGACCATATGCTGCCGCTATATGCAAAGCACTTATCTGCCAACGTGCTAAACGGTCTCCTGGAGGAATATCTGTTTCAGTATCCGAGCCATATGCTTCAATTTTCACAGATGCCACTCAACAAGGCGAAAAGGCAGCAATAGGTGTTTATTCCCACACACTAGATTGGAGTTATTCTCTCCGGGCCCCTGATTATACACCAATTTTCGCTGCTGAATTTCTCGCTATTGGTTTGGCCCTTCAAAAAGTTCCCAGCAATATTTCTCAAGTTATAATTCTCTCGGACTGCCTCTCAGTCTTGGCTGCACTAGAAAGTTCGCAAACTACTCTCCTGTACTGATCCCTAATGTACTTTGTGCCACGTCATGTCCTAGAGGTGCGCTTTCAGTGGATCCCAGGGCACTGTGGCATTACTTCAAATTCGATGGCCGATTTCCTAGCGAAATCAGCCATCAAGGGCCCTGTTGCCCATGTCGTTCCAAACCTCACCCTTCTGACCACGTCCCGTTATGAACGTTACCAAATACACCATTACCTGAGCCATGAGCCCATCCTTGGTACAGCGGATTTCGAACATTTGAAATTCCCATGGAACATACGTTCCTGCGCATCAAGACAATGTGAGGTTTCAATGACGCTGCTGCGCTGTAGGATTCCTCGCCTTAATCTATATTTATGCCGTTCTGGGTTCACGCCGTCGAATCTATGTGCGTCATGCGGGGGCGTTGAGACGATAGATCATTTCATCCTCTCCTGCCGGCGGTTTGCACGGCAGAGAATTCAGTTTTTGGAAAATCCTCTCGCTCAATTAGGGCTGCCGTTTACTCTTCCCGTCCTCCTCTCCTTCGGTGCAACCGTCAAAGGGCATGCCATTTGGCAGGTGTGTAAGTTTCTTCACAAGTATATCATTGAAACCGGGAGATTTTTGTGTTAACTTCTCGATGCCTTTTCTTTCCTCTAAAAATTATTTCCTCTCTTATTAATTCTTAAAATTTAGTTATTCTACTCGCACCGCTTTGTTTCCTTGATTTCCGTTACGATTTCCTCAAGCTCTCTCAAAATTCGTGATCTTCTTTTTCACTCAGAGTCCTCTCAATTTATGAGCCGCTTGAGATAAACCTGGATGAGATTTTCCCTGTTTGAATCTGCACCAAACCCTGGCCAATCCCCCACCGTGGGTATGTGCCATCGTATTTGAGACAACAACAAAAGTGTCTGCTTCTAGCTCTGTTTTTGCTTTTCGCTGTCTTCTCGCGTGTGGCGTGGGTCGGACAGTGCCCTCCGTGAGACCGAATGCTGACGACGCCCCTGCGGAGAAATTCCCGGGAAGGTGGGCGCATTCTCAAGTGAAAAAACCCAACCGGAACCCTCAGGGGCAAGCTAGGCTTAGCTCGGCGCTGCCGAGCGAGGCCGCGCTACGCGTCTGCATGGATTCTGCGTTGTCGACGACAGCTACGCGGATGCCCGCTGTGTTGCCACCTGACGCAGCCTCCACGTCCACGCAATCGTCAGCGCAATCGTCTTCCGTTGCTACGGCTTTGGCCCGTGACACGGACTGCTCCACCGCCTCCGTGCCCGTGACACTCCCTCAAGAAACTGTGCCCGTCGCGCCGGTTCAGTAATCCCACCAAGGGCCATCACCAGCGTCTGAGCCTCCTTCACAGATGCCTCCCGTGAGTCAAGGCTCTCTTCCGCCTGCTGCGAACTCGTTCCGCGTTACCATCAACCCTACATTGCGCTTTGATATGACTGCCATCCCTGTCCGGAATGTTCAAGCCTCAATTGACCACGCTCTTGGCTCTTCGAACTACTGCGGGTTTGTCGTCCATCGCCCATCGAACAACATCACGGTAAACTTGCCATCCTTGATGGACGCCCAGAAAATGTGCGCAGTTACGCGGATCCCCCTGGATGACAACAAGCATGTCCCGGTGCAAATATATTTTGCATCTGTTCCTGACACCCTCCGCTGCATGGTTTATCATGTCGACAGCGCGAGCCCTCCCGAGGAGGTGCGCGCAAACATTCGCTGCTCAACTCACGTAGTACTGCAAGCACGGCCTATGGGGCGCCGGGGCTCATGCCTGCTCATCCTGCAAGGCCCGCTGACTCTCCCGAAGTACCTTACCTACTACGGTGCGATCGTCAAACCACAGCCCTTCCGACCTCGTCGTATTTTTTGTTATCACTGCCACAAAGAAGGACATATGCAAAATACCTACCCTAATCCAGCAGCTGTGGCCGACATGAATGAACCAACAGTTCCTTGTGCCCTGTGCAAATCGCCGGACCATGACATTCGCTCCCCCGCTTGTCCAAAGAAGAAGCATGCGAAGAAGTTTCACAAGTCGCCTGCAAAAATGGATGTTCCCACGAGTAATCGCTTTGCAGCTCTCGCATGTGACGACGACTTCCCTGAACTTCCTTTATCTGAGCCCGCTGCTCACCATACGTCTCCTCACCAGCGTACATATGCACAAGCGGCTCACCTTACCGGATCAAATGATACGCCAAAACGTCCAGTGCATCCATCACATGTGGATACCACAGATGAAGACACAGCTTTAGACAATGCAATCGCGGAGGCTCGCCGCCGACTAGACGAACTCACTCAGCGCCGGGAACAGCGTCGTTCACAATCCTCTCGAAGAATTCTAATAACTCGGGAGCAATCATCAGAGGAATCACCTAGGGTAAGCACTGGGCCACAATCAGGTGCCGACCACCTGTTAGCCGTGACTACCCCGACAGTGGATAAGATATTAGCGCTGATGAAGAAGGTGACATCCCTCATCGTGGAAGCTCTTCGACCTCGTCATGGATAGCGCATCATCATCTATGGTGGTGCAGTGGAACTATCGAGGATTCGCTAATAAGGCCTCTGAAGTGAACATCCGCCTTCGCGACGGAAAGCTGAAGGCATGGGCGTTCCTACTGCAAAAGCATAATTCACTTCCGCGCCTTTCAGGTTTCTGCGCATACCGTTCACCCTCTATCCCTGATCGCCGTTGCACCGCCTCCTCCCTCAGCCCAGGTAAATATGCAATTTATATTCACAGTTCAGTTCCGCGCACACCACTCGACCTTTCACGGTGGTGCAACACACGTCAAGAGGTTGTCGCCCTTCTCGTAAAACCTGCACACACACCCTTTGTCCTAGTTTCTTTTTATAGTCGTCCTGGCTCCGCATCTCCCAATCTGGAATGGGTTCGTTTTGTATACGTTCTACCAACTCGGGTATCCCTATTCTAGTTGGTGGTGACTTCAACGGCGCACACACTGCGTGGGGTTACCCATCGGATTCCTCAAGGGGCGCACACATCCAAGGGAGCTTTTCGGATCATTCCTTTCAACTTTTAAACCACCCGAATACTTCTACCCGCCCACGAGGTGGTCCGTATTCACCTGATTTGACCTGGTGGTTAGGCCCCGGTAACCCTAGTTGGGCTGTTGATTCTGATACTTGGGGTAGCGATCACAGCCATATTTTTATCTCCCTCACGCCTACGCGTCTACGGAAAATATGCCGCACTGTACGAATAACATCATGGGACTCTGTACGCGCAGACAATCATTTATCTACATTCAACCCCTCTTCAGCCCTGTCTATTCTCTCTGCTGTCCTCGCTACTCACACTATTACCACTACTGTAAATGAGGACGACCCATACCCGGACATACATCTCTTGAATCTGTGGGCTCTTCTTCGCCAGGCGGATCTTTACGCTACTCGTCACCCCGATGACCCATCGGCTCCTCCTACTCTTCACCGCGCTACCGCACGTGCGCGGCGCTATGCAAAGCGGCTAGGCAGGCAACGCTGGGCTGCATGGTGTGCCCGCCTGTCCTCTACGCAGGGCAATCGACATCTTTGGAGTGTGTTTCACGCCATGGAGCGCCCTCCTCAAGTTGCAGATTACACAGAGAGCATTCGCCTCGCGCTAAATGTGGATGAGGACACATTTGCACAACAAGCGGCCCGTCAATTTTTTCCAAACCATGACTGCACCGCTACGTCTCCACCTGACTTATCGGTTACAGAGCCCTCCGATGGGATTACTTCTGACCTCACCATGGCAGAGCTGCTGGCCTCCATTGAACGTTTAAAAACTACTACTCCCGGGCACGACGGCATACCTAACTCCTTATTCCGTAACTTGGAAGGGAGGGCTTTGCAAACCCTACTTGATACTTTTAACGAAGTGTGGCTTTCTGGCGTCATGCCGGGAGACTGGAAGCATTCTATTGTGGCTGCAATACCCAAGTCAGGTCAGCCTCCAGTATCTCTCTCGGCCCTTCGTCCAATTTCCCTTACGCCTACCATCTGCAAGCTTTATGAAAACATTCTAACCGCAGGCTTGTCGTGGTGGCTGGAATCCCATGATTGTTACCCAGATTCCCGAATTGGTTTCCGCCCACAAATTGGAACGGAGGACGGCCTTGCTACTTTAATTGGCTGCTGACGTGCTTGACCACTCTCCGCAGAGTCACCTTGTACGAACCGTAATCGCTACAGACATTACAAAGGCATATGATAACATCCTTCACTCTGCCATTCTTGCCTCCCTTCAAACTCTTGGTCTCCCTCACCGGTTCCTCCTCTCCATTCACGCCTTTTTAGCAAATCGAACCTTCAGCGTGCGTGTCCACGGAAAGCCCTTTGGTAACTTCCCTTCCAATAGAGGAGTGCCGCAGGGCTCCGTTCTCGCCCCCACATTATTTAATGTGGCTTTAATTCCTCTTGTTCGAGCCCTAGAGACCATCCCTTCTATCCACGTGCTTGCGTATGCCGATGATATAACCTTGTGGTGCTGTCATCCAGATGCGTCCATTCATCAGTCGGTCCTCCAACACGCGCTGGATGTACTGACATCTCGCCTCCCACCTCTGAGTCTAACACTCTCTCCTACTAAGTCATGTTTCATTCGCATTGGAAATAAAGCCGGCTTACGGAAAGCTCCCCCTTTAAATTTTACGGTACATAATTCTCCGATTCCTCAGGTAGAAACTTCGTATTCTTGGTCTTCTCCTTTATACATCTGGGACTGCATGGCACCTCGTGGCTGACAGCCACCCATAAATCGGCTCACGCTACTCTAGGTCTGATTCGTCGCATAGCTATGCGCTCTGGTGGTGCACGTGCTCATACGGCCCGCCAGCTTGTGCGCTCTATCCTTCAGCCACGGATAGTATATCAGGGACAATTTCAACGTCTCACCCGCAGACAGTGGGACTCCTTTGAAGCTATCAATCGTGAGGTTATGCGTGTCATAACATATCTGCCTCGTTTAACACCCATACCTGTGCTACAGGAGTTCGCCCAACCTAATACACTCAGTGAACTCGTCGACCAACGGGTGGAAAATAGAGCTTGAAAACAGTCTCTCCAACGTCATCGTTTAAAGACACTTCCTCCGTGGTCATATTGCCAGCTCACTGACAATCGCCCCACTGTTTCCCCGTCGGTATCAGCAGCGTATCTGCCTGAAGGGTGCATATTATACACGGATGCATCACATTCTGCAGCGAGGGGAGTTACTGCTGTGTATAGTCCATCTCATCCGCATCTCAACTCTCGCGCGACGTATACTGCGGATACGTGCACTCCCCTGGCATTGGAACTTCAAGCCATTTATAATGCCATTGCTTCCCTTCCGCTCGTTCCAACATTCAATACAGTTCATATTTACACCGATTCCCGCGCCGTCCTTAACCAGCTTAAGGCTGTTCGACGGACGTTCCAGATTTCACAATCAATTCATGTGCTCTGCGCAAAGTATCCATGTCCTGTGCGCATACACTGGATTCGCGGCCATGCTCAGGATCCACATAACATTCAAGCGGATGCTATGACTCATATCTTCATACATATGACGATCCGCCACCTTCCCCTTTTCCCCCAGATCCGTTCCTGTCCCATGTTTCCGATTCCGAAGTTCTGCGCCAGCGAACACGCGCTCTAATTCCTCCGTGTTCGCACCCTCTCCCCCGTAGTCTTACTCGGCAGGAGGAGGTATCCGTGCGCCGGATTCGGGCAGGGGCGGCTCTGACACCATCTGTCCGTCATCGGTGGCGTGCCAAAGATCTGCCAGCACCTGACAGGTGCCCTCACTGTAGCGCTGCACCGGACATTTGTGATGTGCGGCACTTGTTGTGGACGTGCCCAGCGACGGCTGCTATAAGAAAACGGCTCCTCAGGGAGGTGGGCCTGCGGTGGAACCGCGAAAGTGACTACGTGAAGTGGACTATGAACAACCGTTTCATCAGCAACCTCTGCGACTACCTCAGCGCAACGGGTCTTCACTCCTTCTTTTAACTTTCAATCTCGTGCATTCCTTCCCCCCTTCCTTTTTTTTCAATTTATGCCTCATGGCACACTTCTCGAATAAAAAAAAGACCTCGAGATATCTTCAAAAACCCAAACCAGGGCCATTTAAGCTCTTGAATTGATAGGCGCATTTAGCATTTTCCACTCCAGTATCCTGAGCCGCCTAGCCGACGTCAACTGCGGTCCCAAGACATGCAACTACATCAAAGACTTCCTAACATCGAGACAAGCCGTCCTCAATCTGGGATGCTTCCGATCTGAGCCCATCAAGCATGGCCCGCGAGGAATTCCCCGCGGGGGCCGGTCCTGCCGTTCAACGTGCCAATGATGGAATGAAATATTTCATGGAATGAAATATCCCAGCTTCAGAAAATCGAAGGCGTACAACACGCCATCTACGCAGATGACATCATGGTCTGGCGCCGCACCGGGAACGACGCAGAGGCGGAGCAATGTCTCCAGGGCGCAGGCGATGTGGCCCACCAGCACGAAAAAAACCCAGGACCTACAATGCGCCCCACAGAAGTCGGAACAATCTCTATCCCAAAGCATCAATCCGCATCGATCGACACGAAATCCCCAAGTTATCCGAAATTAAAATCCTGGGCCAGTATATACCACAAGGAAGGCAAAACATCACGACCGTCAAAAAGCTCGCAACAACTACACAGCAGATAACCAGGATGCTCAGCCGCATCTGCAACAAGCACCACAGCATAAAAGAGACGCAATTCGCCTGGTGCAAGTTTTTTTCGCCTCACGAATAATGTGCGGGACTGTCTACCTCCACCTCAGCCAGTCAGAAATAGCAACGCTAGAATCACTAATACCGGCGGCTTTCAAAACGGCAGTGGGTCTCCCAAAGACAGCATCAACATCGCGCCTCATGACTCTCGACATGCACAACACGCTCCAAGAAATCTGGGAGGCGAAAATACTGTCACAGCTCAACCGCCTGGCCATCACTCGAACAGGCCAGACCCTTCTGAACAAGGTATACACCTCACAGTACCCTAGACGGTCGACCAAAAGACGCAACTTCCTCTATCGACCCCAAGAAGATCCATCAAATACCCAGAAATATGCACCCGACATTCGACGCGGAGTGAAGAAACGCCTGAACCGAAAGCCCACGCAAGAAATGGGATGGCCGCCCGGACACGCTCTTCGTGGATGCAGCCGGTCCAATCAAAGGGCGGATGACCGTCGCCATAACGAATCCCGATGACAAGCTAATCAACTGCGCGTCAGTGCGCACGTCCAACCCCACTCACGCAAAGGAGGCAGCCATTGCGCTAGCTACCAACCCAAACATTAATGTACTTACATAATCCCGAAATTCGTGCAGAAATATTGACAACAGTCTAATCCATCAATTAGGACTCGCACTTTTCGCAAAACATCCTCCTAATCAAGCCTCAATCGTATGGTTTCCGCGACACCTCCCGGCACGCCCGAGCTCTCTTACACCACGCTAAGTAGTAGGCTAAGAAATCGAATAACGTGTGTCTGTTGCTGTTCGCACGTCCGGGAGTTTTGTTTTCCGTGTTCTATAAAGGTCTTGCAACGCAAAAGCTTATGTTGTCCGGGGATGTGGAGCTCAATTCTGGGCCGAACAAGAAAACCAGGCGCAGGGTCCGTTGCCTGATTTCCAGTCCCAGCAATTTGACGATATGATTGCAATGTTATAAACTGTAAACACTCGAACTGAAAAAAAAATCGAAAAGGACCTCATGGATTTATAATTCAGTCGGTTGGCGATCTTAAAAAAAACGAGAAATTTCACAAAAAATCTAACCGAGATAGACAAAAGAGTAACGGAGGCTGAGCACACAACGGTCGTCCTCGACTCAGTCACGAAGGAGGTGCAGCGTCTTCGCCAGTCGATTGACCAGCTTACAAGCGAAAATGATCAACTGCGCTGTAAGCAGGCTGACATTGAAGACAGGTGACGGCGAGACGACCTTCTGTTGTACGGTCTATATCCGACAGAATTCTGGGCTCGGTCAAAATAAAGACTGGTCAATGTGCTCTCATCCTGTTTTAAAATGCCACCCTCCGTAATTTCGATCGACAGAGCACACAGGCTCGGGGGTATACGCCGAATAAATGCGGGTCAATTATTGCCGAATTCTCATTTTCAAAGGTCCAACAGCAAGTGCTCCTCTATAGCTCTAGCTGAAAAAAAAAAAAAAGTGGTAGGGGTTGAACCGAGTCGACATGCGAAACCGTTTGCTCATTCTTCAATTCGAGGGGACGCTTAAGCTACAGTGGGTTAATACTCATATATTCAGAATTGGTCATTCTCTACTACGCATTCATAGATGGCGGCCAGATTGTGATTATTATTCTCGTATGACACGGGGAGGGGGGGAATTCACCCACTATAACAGCGCAGTGGCGCAGCGGTTAAGCAATGCGCCACTGCACTGGCTGGTGGCTGCTCCTATCACAGCCACCGGTATGGGGATTGCGCGACCCATGTTGCTCTTCGCGAGCAACCTCTCGCTGGCGCGCGACGCTCCTCCGTAGTTACCCGAGTCTCTATAGCTCCCATTGGTTGCAGCTTGCGCGGCGCTCTTCCG
Organism: Amblyomma americanum; assembly: GCA_030143305.2. Lineage (NCBI taxonomy): Eukaryota > Metazoa > Arthropoda > Arachnida > Ixodida > Ixodidae > Amblyomma > Amblyomma americanum. Next base: position 69,489 of record JARKHS020000575.1, on the reverse strand, counting down.
AACTAACCCAAGCTTAGCGGGTAAGCTCGGCTTAGTTCAGAGCACGGGACAATTAAGACAAGATTCTTGCTAGGGGTTGCGTACGTGTGGAGTAGTGCTTTCGCACTAAAAAAATACGGTTAGTGACGACTATTCTCCTGCTACTCGACTTTCTAAGAAAAAGAAATGGTCGCATTTGGCAAAACCCAACCCTTAACCTTCAAGCTTCGCTTCAAAAGGTTGTACATGCATGGAAAGTGCTACACCTACAATTCGCCTGATGATTGCGTGCATGAAATTCGTACAGTCTTCACGTCACCGGCGGTATGATTATGATCTGATTCCGTGCACCAACTGTCCGATGCCTCCGCGCCGCCCGACGAATCCACCACTGAAAAGCAATGCGCGAGGGGCAGTGGATTCAAGTGACCGCGGTCATTAACCCACTTTCGCTTTTATTCACAAATATTCAAAGCATATTTCCAAAACGCGACGATCTTTGCTCGGCTATCGATGCTTGTGACGCCGACATATATAATATGTCTTACTGAAACCTGGTTGTCTGCGAAGACTGAGAGAAGTAAACTGTGCGACAGTAAAAAAACAAAAAAAACACGCACATACATATCGGTGCGACAGGGGTGCTCGGTGCATTGGAGGCGTGCTTATAGCCGTCTCCGAAGCTTTTTTTTCTTTTCTCAGTCCATTTTACAAACGCTTTAGAATTTGTTTAGTTGAAGTGCACACGTGCTGCAGAAAATTGATAGTGGGCGTTTGCTATCGTTCTCCGTCTTGTTACCCCACCTTTACCGACGACCTTCATGACGTCACCTATACAGTCCGGTACCGAAATAAGCCTTTCACTTTACTAGGTGCCTTTAATTTCCTTAATATTGTGTGGACTAGTGTACATTCATATCTTAATCCTTTTTCCAGTGAAGGAGACAGATTTTTTAAAATTTGCGCAGTGATTTCAACTTGTCCCAGCTTTCAATGCAGGCAGCTTGGATTTAGTACTCACCACTTCACCTGAAAGAAAAGGAGACGAGTCTTTGCCCCGTGCCGTGGGGAGTGGGTTACATTAGTGTTCCTGTATATGGGAGCATATACAGAACACTAGGTTACATCACCCCTAGCGAACCCGCAACGACTCTCAGTCCGCTCCCACATTTCACCCCTAACCCGAACAATGAACCCACTCCTACCCACGGCAGGGGGCAAAGGCCAGTCTTTTCCTTTCCTGCCTGGCCTCTGCTGCAGTGCCACAGAATGTTACACGAGTACGACAGCGGCGCATCATATCAAGAATGCAGCGGCGATTGCGAATGCCACTCAAGGGAAGCCACTCAAGGGAATATCCAGCCAATGGCTGCAGCTCTGGCTCTGCAGCAGAGGCTAAGCAAGAAATGGACAGGGGACTCAGTCCCACGGTGTAACCCTCAGTCCCAGCGACCCCGCACAGTCTCTCTCCCCCCCCCCCCCCTCTTCACACCCCTAGCCCGAAAAACCCACACGGCACGAGGACAAAGGCGGATCCCCTAGTCTTTCTTGCCCAGTCTCTGCCTCACGAAAACCGGGGCTTTTTGGGGGGCATTCGCTGCTGCATTCTAGAGTTGTAACGGACTATAGCGCATCTCGCGGAGCCGACGCGTCACTTTTTACATGTACCACATCGTCTGGCCGGACGGTGCCACCAAGCCCAGTGCACGCAGCGGAAGGGGCCGGCCGCACCCACCTTGAAGGAAGTTTGCTTTTGTTATCCCGAACAAGGAGTATTGCTATCAATACTCCCTCTATATGAAGAAGATCCGAACCCGATCCGCAGATCAGAATCACAAGAGTGAAATAACTATAGAAGAATAAGAATGGGGTGGAGCGCATCTTGCAGGCTCTCAGATAACGAATAGCAATTTACCAATATCCCTAAGCGAAAAATATATAACATCTGTCTCTTACCGGTAATGTTAAAGGAGTATAGACACCTGATTTTGCTGACATGTTTTCTTCTCTAAAATGATGCGGGAGACATTACTACGTATGAATCACCATGTGGTATTCACATACGACCGCTAAATAATTTAAGGTCGTATTTTTCCTGTCATGCTGTTTCGGTTTCAACGCCTAACGATGGCTGCGACGTCAGAGTGGTTTTATGCCACGGGAGGCATGGAAAAACGTCGATATAGTCGCTGCTTCATCGTTTTAATTCACTACAGTGCTGAAGGCAGCCTTTCTCAAGGATCAGAATTACAAGGAACGTGGAAGCAGCGATTATACTGCAGCTCACGTGACATGAAACCACTCTTCGACGTCGCAGCCATCGTTCGGCTGCTGAAACCGAAACGGCAAGAAAAAGAAATGCTATGATAAATTATTCAGCGGACGTAGGAGAATTGCAGGTGGTAATCCATGTATAATAATGACTTATGCATCATTAAAAACAAGAAAACACGCACCGAAATGTTAGGTGTCTATACTTCTTTAAAACAGGAAGAGGGCAGAGCGGGTACCCGCCGCGGTGGCTCAGTCGCTCAGTGGTTAGCGCGCTCGGCTACTCAGCCGAACTACCCGGGTTCGAAGCCGACCGCGGCGGAAACGTTTCGGTGTAGGCGAAACGCAGAAGGCTCCCGTGTGCTGTGCGATGTCAGTGCACGTCAAGATCCCCAGGTGGTAGAAATTATTCTGGAGCCCTCCACTAAGGCACGTTTCTTCCACTCCCTCGATCCTTTATCCCTTCCTTACGGCGCGGTTCGGGTGTCCACCGATATATGTGAGACATATAAGGCGCAATTTCCTTTCCTCAAAAAAAAAAAACAATTTTCCAGAGTGGATGAGGGAACAAACGCGGGTTAATGACATCCTAGCCTCCGACATCAAGGCGAAGAAATGGCCTTGGGCAGGGCACGTAACGCGAAGGGAAGATAACTGCTGGTCCTTAGGGCAACGGAGTGGATTCCAAGAGAAGGCAAGCGTAGGAGGGCGCGGCAGAAAGTTTGGCGGGCGGATGAGATTAAGAAGTTTGCGAGGATGGGTGGCCGCAGCTAGTACAGGACAGGGTTAATTGGAGAGATATGAAAGAGGCCTTTGCCCTGCAGTGAGCGTGGTCAGGCTGATGATGATGAGGAGGAAGAGAGATACACACCTGGAAAAACACGAACAGACGAATGTCGGGTACAACTCAAGAACGAAGCGGCAGATGTCGAGGTTTTCCAGCCGATGGCATCGACCGATTTTCATGATGCTGTGGTAACTCCGATTAAGCCGTGGTTATTCGCCTTTCAACTGCCACTCCCTGCGATTTCAAGCTAGCCAGCACAAAGGGCTCGACCAATCAAGGGGGAGAGAATCGGCCGACGCCATTGACTGGGGGGGGGGGGGGGGGGGGCTCCTTTGAGGGGCATCAGCGCTTCGCTATGAAGTTGTATCAGACTATACTCGAGCGAAAGGGCTAAGAGATGCCGCGATAATGAAACACAGAGCATTATGAGGGTACAAGAGGTATGAACTACTGGCAGCCCTTTGGAAAAGGAATACCGGTGTCAGGGCTTACTTTTGGGAACGCGGTTTTGCGACTAAGGATCGTTGGGCCTAAAAATCAGCCACAAGTACTTTGCAGCAGCGTGGAACTCATAGCTCTCTCGTCCAAACAGGGCTGCAGGAACATAGCAATTCAACACAACGAAAATCTGAACAGTGCAGAACTATTTTCTAAAAATCAATACAATTGAATACGTAGTTCGGGGTGGTGTTTTTCAATTACACCGTGTTTCAGTCGCTGGTTAAATTAGCAGAAAAAGTATGCACGGTCACAGCTCTGTGGAAGCCTTCTGCGAAGTGGTGCATGCCTTGTGCATGCCGTTCGTCGAAAACGCAGTTTCCCCAAGCAAGCGAAACAGTTGGCCTTGAAACTCCTGGAATCGCTTCGCATCGAATCACTTCTAATCGTAAAAAAAAAGAAAGCTTAGGGAACGCGGGGATCAGAGGTAATTTTTTTTATGTTTTGGTCAAAAGCAATGAAATTTGGCACGCTTATTACAAAGTCCACTGAATGATTAAATACAAAATTTCACTAAAATATTTAAAGTAGTTGTGACTAATTTTTATGCGCTTCATTGCTATACCAAAGTTGCAGAAAGCCTAGGCAGGCATCAAAACATAGTAGGAGCCTACAGTCACTCTGAAGTTTTACCCAAAGGAATAGTTGATATAGTGACATTCTCCAAATATTTTATCAGCCCAACTTTTTTCTACACAGAATGTTATATCCACACTTGCATAATGCACTCATTATCGTCAAGTAAAACTACTGAGAGAGAAAAATTTGAGAAAATAGGAGCATCGCTGCATAAAGATGTTATCAAGGCACACAATGCAACAAACCGCATGAAAATCTGTGAAGTAATTGTCATGCTATGCTCTCTGTAAGCAGGGCAGTCAGGTAAAAAAAGAAACCCTTCTGAGAAAACTGGCATTTTCACAGAAATTTCAGCCAGTTTTTTACTACCTACGGTCTGTGGGGTTGAAATAGGAGGGATAAGGCACTTTCCCCGCTTAATCGCGGCTGACTGTCCAAACCGCTGAATCGCCCTGCCCGTGATCGCAAGCGCTACCAAGCGCATGCAGACCACGAACGAACACCTGCCGAAACGTCTGCACGCAATGTGTTCCCTAGGCCAGAGAAAGCTGTCTCCCGCGTGCGCTAAAGCCCGCGCCGTGCCCCGCTCACAGCAATCACGCCGTCCGTGGCGCTGCGATCGATGCAGGCGCCCTTTCTTGTTAGTTAACTAGGGAAGATGCATCGCGAGGAAGCAAACCAAAGGTAATGGAGAGGGGCGAGTCCCCACAGGTCACAAAAACATTTTTAAAGTCATCTCTGGGCTGTTCTCGAGGTATAATTAAGGAGACCTTATAGATACCAAATCTGGTGTTTTCTAAAATCCATTATTTTTTGAGATTTTAGTGATTTTATCCCCGCATGCCTCTTACGAGACACCAAATGCTTCGAAGATGGAGCAGATCGCTACTGGTACTCCTCCCTCCTCCGAGATGGAGCCACCAGTCAGCTAATACTAGTGCTGAAGAATGCGCCATCCATAGCACGTGCCATCCAGATTGGCTCAGGCCGTCGCCATAGTATCTGCAGTGCGGCGAACTGGTTGGTTGGTTTATGGGATTTAACAGACCAAAGTGATTCAGGCTGTATTAGGGACACCATAGTGGAGGGCTGCAGATAATTTTGACCCCCTGGGTTCTTTAACGTGCACTGACATTGCACAGTAAATGGGCCTCTAACGTTTCGCCTCCATTGAAATGCGACCACCATGGCTGGGACCAAACCCGCATCTTTCGGGTCAGCAGCGGAGCACTGACCATAACCACTGAGCCACCATGCTGGCCCTGTGCTGCAAACTACTTGTGAGATGAAGTACAGGTGCTCATGGCAAAGCCACAAATGACGCAGTACAGGAGGACATGGGCCAGGCATAGTTTGAAACAGATAAGACATAGAGAGTAACATCCCGTAAAATGCTTGTCTTTATCGCATGTAAGCGTGAATACCCTGCTCTAAAGCTCCACTGTTGAATACAACTCGAGAATGAAGCGGCGATGCCCCTCAAAGGAGGCACTCCAGCCAATGGCCCAATGGCGTTGACTGGTTCTCTTGATGTCGTACCTTATCCCGTAGCATGAAATAGCAGGCAACTGGCAAGTGCCTTTGTGAAATGGGATTAACCCTGATGTCGTGATAATTGGTCGACGCCACTGGCTAGAGAGCCAGCTTTGAGGGGCATTTGCTGCTGTGTTCTTGACTTGCATCCTATTGTAGTGCTGCAGGGACTTTATGTGGTGAGAAATGTCCCAATTCCACCTAATGCAGCATTTTCGCTTGGTCTTAGGGTATAATCATATCTTATGCTAATGAGAGGTTCTAGCTCCAGGAGATGACACTTGTGAATATGCAGCCTGTACCTTCCTGATTATCAGTTGTAGTATTACAGAATACGTGTGAATAAAACAAATCGTGTGGATTAAACACTGGCATGTTTAAGAATTATGTATCATGTTGTATCAATTTGAAAATTCATGTATCCACCTTATAGTTGCAGGAAAAATGTCAGCGACAAATCCTTCTTTGAAATAAAATATACGAATTTCCTCCAATAATGTTTGATCCCAGTCTTAGTACCTAGGGCACTGGCATGCATTCAGTTACAGTAATCACATGACTTACTGTCGATTGAATTTTATGTGCCTTGGGTATGAGGACATCACAGTGGAGAGCTCCAAATATTGATTACCAGTGATTCTTTAACTTGCACTGACATCGCACAGCCTCTCTGTGCAATTGCTTTGTCAGCATGTATAGACAAGCATCAGGCCATGACGTCAAAGAAATGCGGCAACGCTGGCGTCAGCAGTGATTTTCGTTGTGTAGGCAAAAAGCGAGACCTTGCTCATTGGGTGTGCCACGCTTGCGTGTTTTTGGGCACAATTCATGGCGTGCCGACAAACTGTGGTGCGGCTGGCTGAGCCGCAATGCAGAAGAAAGGAAGTGGCATAAGTTTCCACAAGTGCAGTCAGATAGGCGCGAAAGCGACGGGCAGAAGTCAAGGAGCAAGACAACTTCGGCGATGGATCGGCTTCGCGGCTAATTACTACCGCCGGGCTCGTGGGTTAATACACCGAGCTTGTTTCACCCCTTGGGTTATTACAGTGCGTTTCTGCATTCAAATCTAATAAGTTGATTCGTATCTTTGAATTCACATTGTTGCCGTTCGGATGCGTGGTGAACAGTGGAAAAATCAAGTAACGCCTGCAACTTGTTTTCATTCTGTTGTGCTGTCAGCGTAAGCTTAGCCACAATATTCAGTGTGCTTGGGATCGTAAGTTGAACGCAGGGGGCCATTTTCAGATGCTTATCACCCGGACAACGTCCCGAGCATCACTTCGCGCAAAAAAAAAGACAAAAAGCTGCCACCAGTCGCCTTGAGCGTTCACACCGTGGTAGTAGCACGCACAACAGTTTTTTCTCTGTTTTCATTTTCGCGAATTTCAACAAGTGAATCGTTTCAACACCGGTCCAACGATGCTAGGATCTCGACAAAGTCGCGAAGTGTTATTTCCCAAATTATTTAAATTTTCACATTGTAGGTTGATCAGAACCTGGCGAACACAGCAAATTCCACGCCAAAAGCCACTCCGATCAAGCAGAATGCGCACACGAGTAAATTCTAAAATAAGAAGCAAAATTTTACAGCTTAGCGGAGTAAGCGTAAATTTCGTTTCGAGCTTGAGGAAAACGTTTATTCATGCGCTCGTGGAGCTCTCGGATAGCATTTGCCTTATTCAAAGCAGCTATAGTGTTCATTAATTTCCAAGGTCTCTGGAGTGAAGCGGCTCGGTGAAAATAGGAAGCATATTACAAGGTTCGTCGTGTGAGAAAGCTGATTCACGTCGTGCATCACATCGTCCTATCTTGCACTAGCAATCGGATATGCTTTATCGGCACATAGGTTGAAAAGTATGGACGATTAGTTCCTCCCCATACCTCGGGCTTTCACCCGCCGTAGTGCAGCGCTGTTACTTGTCAACAACTAGGAGCGAAGAAGCACTTGATGCAGCACTTCACCTACTAATTCCGTCTGGCGAACAGGCTGAAAAAGTGCGAACTACTCTCCGAGCATCAACAAAAATGTTTCTAACCACAAGCGACACGCACGCTTTGAAATATTCGCATAAACCAGTTGGTTTCGAAGGCAGCGTCGCTTGGCGCAGTGCAGGCGTGCTGCGTTTTGCCTACACCCCGCGTCGCTGCCGACCGCAGCGCCACCTTTGTTTACAAACATGACTCGTCTATATGCAGTTGCTGCGGTTGGGAATATTATTCGTCACCCTGATCTCAGCAGCCCCGGAACGTCTGCTGCTACTGAGTTACCGTCAGGGACAATTGCAACCTTCATTAAGTACAATATCGAGGTGGGAACATGCACTTTCATTCTCTCTACTGTTGGTATCTGTATTGAGTCAACCTGTTGGATGCTGTAATGCTTTAACGGAGAGGACACCGTTGGGCACTGTGTTAGATTGGCCTTCTTCATGAAATTTCGCCGTCATATAAAAGTGCGATACTGAGGTTATGAGTAGTTCGATGTGCCCTGCAAAAAACACTGCTCAAGCAGTTCACGTCGAGTCAGGAAACCCACCACTAAACAAATGCAATGAAGCGGTTGGGCATTTACGATCATCCAGTTGTCTGCCATAATGCATGGCTGGTGGCACCCTTTATAGGCCATGAATCTCACTGATAGTCCATCCAGTGCTTTTTGGTAGTCTGCTTTCAGTAGCCCACGGCTGTACCTTACCAGTAGTCACCTATGCGGCAGAAAGGTGGAGGTTAACGAAAAGGGTTCAGTTTAAGTTAAGGACAACGCAGCGAGTCATGGAAAGAAAAATGATAGGTGTAATGTTAAGAGACCGAAAGCGGGCAGAGTGGGTGAGGAAACAAACGCGTGCTAATGACATCCTATTCAAAATCAAGAGGAAGAAATGGGCTTGGGCAGGGCATGTAATGCGAAGGCAAGCGTAGCAGGGGGTGGCAGAAGGTTAGGTGGGCGGATGAGATTAGGAAGTTTGCAGGCATAGGGTGGGCGCAGCTGGCAAAGGAGAAGGTTAATTGGAGACACATGGAAAGGCCTTTGTCCTGCAGTGAGTGTAGTCAGGCTGACGATGACGATGAAAGAAGCTACGTTTCCCTAGAACTGCTATTACACACACAAAAAAGGTTGTTGCGTGGCTGAAGTTAAAGCACTGATAGCATAGCACATGGAACAAAGCGTTGTGGTTTGCTCATGTAAAATTAAAGTAATACAGGCTACTTGTGAGCATCAGCATACTGTGTAATATTTCTTTGAGGGAGTATAAGACAGACAACAAATTGCAATGTGGATCATTTATGTACACATATTTACAGCAACAGTAGTAAGATGCTGAACCACTTACTTCATCACAATTCTTGAAGAACAAAGAAGCACTGATAAATTACTAAAAAGAAACTGGCTGACAGTATCACATGCAAATGATTCACCACTTGCCATTAGGAACACCAGACCCCACCACGCGTTTCGATGCCCTGTGGCTTGGAACAATTTCACCAAGCAAGCTGGACTGAGTTTTACATGGTTGAGCACAATGTCCATAGTTTTGTCTTCTAGACCAAGTGTTGTAGCAGCAGTGATGAAGTTCCCATAGTTGCTCCCCTGAGCCGGTTCTGGAAGGGGGGCACTTGAACCTAGGCACTGCTACTTTCAGTACTGTCATGGCTCTAAATCTTCTTCAGGTTCATCATGCTCAACATCTGTAGCACTGAGAACTTCTGTGCTGGCTAGAATATGAATTTGAGGGCCCTGTTCCATTTGTGCAAGTTGCTCTGGAGTTGCCTGCACGACCTGGATGTCTCCATGCTCAGTGCGGATGATCTGTGTGGGAGATCGTAAAAAGCAAGGCATTTTGCACAGTGCTATAACAACTCAAACAATTGTAAAAGTAGCACAGCTCTACACCTTTCATCATATAATCCTTTCCCTAAGTGGCTTACTTCCAGGACCTGGCAAATATGGCAAACACACATGAAAATTCATGATAAATGAAAAGAACATTCAAAGGAGCCGGGGAAAGCAGAGCTATAACTAGGGGTTGGACTTTTCGGTTTTTAATTTTTGAAAATTTGGTGGCCTTTTCTCGGTTTTTATTTTAGCATGCTGCTTTCGTTTTTTTCTTCGGTGAATATTATTTTCGACAAATGAAATACTGACTTTTCTTGGTGACTTAATGTAGTAGTTCTGTGCGGTCAAGTCATTTAAAGTCTTATCTCGGTATTTTTGTCATCCTGAACAATTTATTTACCATTAAATAACGTGAAAATGGTAGTACTCGGAGCTGTACTTCTAGAAAAAATTGCCACCCTCACTAAAAGATGAGATAGCTGGCAGACAAAAACGGAAGTGGAAGTTTACTTCTCAGAACTAGATTGACATGTTATTGTTGCGTTGTTGTACTGCGTTGAGCGCAAGGGCGAGGCAACACATGACCTGCGTGTTGATGGCAGTGATGGAACTGCCGCTCAATCGTCGCGGTAGCCAAAACATACTTTTTTTTGTGATGGCCATACGCGGTTTCGTGTCAGTGACCTACATGCATTTGATTAACCTAATTAACTGACTAACTGCTCTAAGCAGGTGATGACAGTGAAGAAACAGTGCTTGGCTCGAAGACGGCGAGGAGATGATGCTTCCCGGTCTGTAGAGGCATATAACCTAGTGGAGCAGTACCTCAAATCACACAACTGTGCTGCTTATCCTACAATACCATCGTCGCATGTCATGTCCCTAGCTTCCCTACTTAGTTAATTTTCAACTTTAAGTGGGTGTAACTCGCATTCAGCAGCCAGCGAGCTATGCCTTGCAAGCTAAAAATACTGACTTTTTCAGTTAAAACTGAATTTAAAAAAGTGAACTCTGCATACTTTTATTGTTTTCTTTTTGTTTAAACCGAAAAGTTCAACCCCTACCTATAACGCAGCTGACCACTTACTGACGTTTATGGAATAACAATAAAAAAAACAAAAAAAAACGAAGCGCCACAGAAGAAGTACACACACCAGCATTGCTGCAATGAACAGCAGTTTAACACACCGTAACTATTTTTAATCTGGCTGATCAACATAATATTGAAAGTGTAACATCTTTTCACAAAATGTTCCATAATATGTCTCGCCAAAAGTGACTTTTCTGTTTACCTCCTACCCATATTTCCGCTAAAACTGGTTACTTTTGTAAAGCTTTTCTTCCATTCATGTGTACAGCTTCGTTTCCTTCCTCACTCTCACTTGTAGCAATTTGATCACGGTACAAACTTCCTGCTTCAGTTGTTACAACAAAACCTAAAAAATTTCGCTCTGCAGTCACTGTTATATTGTCTGCTGTCAATGAGCTTAATTCTTGAAGGAATGGCGGCATCTAATTTTTCGGAGTGTGTTTTGACCTGGAATGATGTATATGTCATTAGTAAACATAGATCACCAGGTGAAATTTGACAGCACTCAATAATTAATTTGTAACCGAATTTTTTTCCCTCTGTAGTTTCAATATCAGTTTCAGCTGCCAGACAATGGTTGCGGCGTCAAAAGTGAGCATGAGATCACGTGAGACGCACAAAAACTTCAATATAACCGCTGCTTTGTCATTTTAATTAATTTGAACTCTTACACTAAACTTCTCCAGAAGCCAGAATGGTAGCAAGTGAACAAAAAACTTTTATACTGCAGTTTTTATATGCCTCGCAAGATCTGGTGCTCACTTATGACGTCGCAACCGTCTTCCGACTGCTGAAACAAATTAGATGGAAGAATAAATTCAATTATCAGCTAGGTACTGAGCGCAGGCAAATTTCGCGTAGTGATTCATGTTTACTAAAGTCTTAAGCATCATTTGGAATGCTAAATTCAAAATATACTACGAAAATCCTGGTGTACCAACTTTTTTAAGTATTTAGTTGTTTTTGTTGCCTTATTTATAACATTGTTGCACCAAAAAGTGTTTTGTGTCACATTTCATGCCCATCTCTAGTAGTTTTATGTTCCCGTTTTGTAATACCCTTTATGTAAATGCCTTTTGGGTATAATATTAAATAAATAACTACAATGATGATTGACAGCTGGGTTAGCAAGTGACATACTGTGTCACAATAAACGGCACTGAGCAGATATCTAATGAGATACCAAGAGACTGGAAGTGCTGCAGGGTATGACTGGTGCCTAAAATAGCTGGTGACATGCAGCCACTAGCTGACTACTGCGCTATCTATCTCAGTGGTGGCTGTCTTCTACAGGCTGTTCAGCAGCACTGTATGCGCATGAGTCCACAAGTGAGCCGAGAAGGAAAACATCTTTAGGGAGCTTAAGGTCAGCTTTGGAGCTTGATGTTGCTCAGATGACAACCTGCTTGTGGTCACCCAGGCCTAGAAGACAGCGGCACAGGAGAACAGATCCCTCCTGCTAGACTTCCTAGACATTTCTCAGGCTTATGACTCTAATACCCACAACACCCTGTGGATAGTGCTAAAGAAGTTGCGACTACCAACAAAATGGCTGCATGCGCCTCCTACAAGAAATGTACAGGGGGAACCTGGTGGTCGCACAATGAAATGACGTAAGCTCTAAAGTGGCGGAGGTGCGACTGGGAATAAGATAAGCTAGCTGAGGTTCCCCTTACTCTTCAAGTCGTCTGTGTCTCCAATGACACAGGAACTTGAGACTAGTGGATGGAATTTCAACCTCACATACATGGAGGATGGGACAACCCTAATGAGACACCTTCTGGAATTCTTTTACGCCAACAACATCGTGATCTTGGCAGACTCAAAACAGGAACTCCAGACACTTCTGGACATTTGTTCAGAAGGAAACAAACTTGGCTTACCCATGAAAGTTGGTAATTATGGAAGGACATGGCCCCAGCACTTCAATACAGAGCGACCTATGTGACTACAGGGAAACACAGTAATGTGGAAAAGCACATACACATGCTCTGCATTATGCCCACGAGCGGCAGGCACTTCCTATGTGAGCACGAAACAAAGCTACATGCAAGGGCAATGCAACAATGGGTATTCCTCATGCACAAAGCCCTTTGGGCCTTCAGTCGTTTTGAGATTGTCCCTGCACTATGGAAGTTGGTGGCTGTACCCCACTTTGACCTTTGTATATGCAATGCTATGCCTCTCCTTGCTGACAAGATGAGCCCTTGAAGACCATCCATGGGAGGCTGGACAAACTGCACTGGTTATACACATATATGTCCCCAATGTGGCTATCCAGGGTGATGCTGGGTGGTCCACCTTTCAAGCCTGTGAGGCCAAAGCCGAACTCTGATTTGAGCGACAACTCAGCACACTACCCAACTGCAGATGGGTCGGAGAAGGACGCAAATATATGCACCTCCGCTGCTTGTGCACCAAGTACATTTTAAAGCGGACAAGACATCTGAAAGAGATGAGTGGAGTGCCCAGAGTGGCTCTAACAATGGTCCTCAAATTTACCTGGTGCCTAAAGGTGTGATAACAGATAGCAGAAGTTAAGACAGCGAAGTGGAGACAAGAAGCCGCAAACAAGCCATCCCTGGCCTTGTACTGCAATGAGCAATGAATAACCAGAAATGAAATCATGAACAACAACACGACAGGAAGTGGCCTCTTATGTGAGATGAGGGCCAACGTACTTAGGCCCAGACAGCCCCATGCCAAATTACTGCCTGGACTTGATAGGAAATGTCACCAATGCCTGACCCCTGGGGAGACCATTCTGCACATTAAACTGATGTGTTTGCACCTACTGCCACCACTTCTGAGCTTAGAAGCCATGATGGATGCTGACGACACTCTAGAGATGGCACACAGAGTGTGACAGAATGTGTGTGAAATGAATAATGGCAGCAACGCCAGCAAGGCGGTTGAGAGAATAAAACAACGCCTTGAGCACTGGTGGTGGGGCTTGCAGAGTAAACACAAATGATGACTGAAAGAATATGAACAATGCACCCACACTGCATGGTGAACATATCCCTTTTGGCCATGTCCAAGCTTGCTGCGATTGTTGGTTAGGCAAGGTTTAAGCCAAATCAGCACCAGTGACCCTTGCTGACCTTGTATGCTTTACCTAACACATGTCATCAAGATCAATTCATGGCTATTAATAACATAATACTGCAGTTTGGGCAACACCATTGCAAGCTGTAAGCCCTTGTGGATAAACAAACAATACCAATGACTACAGGGAAGCCTCTGTCTGTAGAGAAGAGAGGAGAGGGGGTAAGAGTCCTGTACACACATTTGTAGGCTGACAGTAGCAGTGAAATTCCAGCTCGTAACATTGTGTTTTGGATTTCAAAAAAGGAAACAAAATCAAAGTACATGAAATGCTCCTTTTTGCCACTCTGTCTGGTTGGTGCAACAAGATGGCATTCACTAGTACGCAAAGCTGGCTGCTCCCACCTGTGGCTGTAAGCTGGCAATGTCACGCAGGGTATCTTCAGATAGAAGTGCCAGTTGCTCAGTAGAGTCCTCCACAGCCTGAGAGCCAACTGAAGATGCACCAGAACTTATCCCTCTGTGGAAAAAAGCACAATGTAGCAGCCAAATGTAAATATGTGGATGAACAACACATTCCTGTGTCATACTCAACAGCCATTTGGCAGAGTGACACATCAAAAAGAAGTCTCCATTCTTCTGCCGAAACAGTTGTGCAAGAGAGAGCAACACTGCAATGGTCTGTCAGCGTTAAGTATTGCTGGTTCCAAACAAATTAAAAAAATTAACTTGCTAAAGTTGCACCTCTAAAGTTTCAAATGTTGACTGGGGGCGGTGACCTTGAAAAAAATTGACCCACACAGTTAAACAGAAAGCCTGAACACTTCAAGAGCGTTTTTCTTTTTTTAACTACCGTATATACTTGCGTAATGAACCCACTCGCATAACCCGCCCCCCCACTTCTGTCGGCTAGAATTTATTTTTTTATTTTTTTCCAGCCCAGCGAGTTCCTTAGTTTTCGCTGCCGTCCGCAGTGCAGACCTTGGCAGCGCGTCAAGCTGCTGCCTGCCACCGATAACGTCATTTGTTTTTTAGGTATATTTTGAGGAGAGCTCCTGCAGAGGGGTGGGGGAGGGTGGGGGAGGGCGGGGCGAGCTTGGCAAACTTGGCAGAGTGCCAAGACGTTGCACGCTCTAAGCTAAAGCTTAAACATTCGCATTAGACACTCATCACTGTCCTGTTTTAACCTCACATAAAAACGCGTGCCTGACCTTCAGGGCCGGTGTTCAGCACGTTCGCGTTATCTCGCCGCTATTAGCCGGCGCCCCTGGCTAGCACAAAATTGCCGGATCGCGCCAAAGCGAACGATGCTAAACACTAGCGGCACGAATGCGCCTGACTGCGTACGTTTGTTGATGGCGTTTGTTGATGGCGGAAGGACGAATGGAGATACATGAAATCTCGACCCTTCCAAAAAAATCTGTTGGAAACGTTTTTTTCCCGCGTAATGAACCCTCTTCTGGAAAAAAGTGGGTTCATTACACGAGTAAATACGATATATATGCAATGTGCATGGCAAGGTACTTTTCAGATTAACAAAATTCTGAATAAAAATTTTAACACTTCTAACACATTCTAACAAAAATTCTAACAGGAAACATGGGATAAAATTTCAACAATATCTCAAATCGCTAAGCTGGAGCTCCTAGTGCCTACATACCCGCTATGCCGTCTACGGCACTACGCCGTTAACACGCCACGAACTAACTACGGGCTGCAGGTGCTTAGATATTATCTTCCCGCACTACTCAACCGTCTCTTTGACGCAGGCATTGACATTAATAAATGCAGCAATGCTGACCTCCGGGCGTTCTTTCACTAAATAACTCTCTTTTTTTTCTTTGATGGTTTGTGGTTATATATTTCTATAGGGTCGAAATATGCAGTCTCGTTGAATGCTTAGCGTCACCCGTCATGTTGTCTTCATTCATGTATGTTGAAAATTGTTCTTTTTTATGCATTGTCAATGTGTTTACTACAGTAAAGTTAAATGCTATAATCTCTGTATATACAGTGCTTAAATAATGCTTTCAGTACATGCTTTGAATTTTGTATATTACTTGTCCTTTATGTTATATCGCGCGCTTACTTTGTGTTACCGCTGTTCATCCATAGATCGTGAATTATGCCTTAGGTATATTATGTATGCCACTGTTGCTGGAAGTTGTGGGCCTCGGGAGCTTGTCAAGCTATGGCTTTTTTTCCCGGGGTCCGCTGCTCTCTGTAGCAAGAAATAAATAAACTGAAACTGAAACACTCGAATAACGTCTCATTCACCTTTTCAGGCGGCATTTTCTATTTCCACCAAAAACATATATTTTTCCACATAAGTATTATACTGAGGCTTCAATAATGATCATTTGTTAGTTTTAGAGCACAAAATAACAGCAGTTAACTTTTTAGACGGATCTGCAAAATTTCACACAAAGTGTCATAATTGATGGAAACAGCAAAATTGAAATGGCAAGAATTGCCATGTCAACACACAAAGGTGTGGAATAAATTTCTATTTTGGAGATGCACATTACACTTGAAATTGTGGGAAAAAAAAAATTGATATTATTACTGGTGGCAAAATCTGTCTGCATAAAAATTTCGAACAAAGTTCTGCCTCGCTCACTGTTTTGCAAAATACTATTTACCAAGTGTGCTATATGGCGTTAAGAAATAATCTTATTCGTGACAAGAAATATGTTAAATTCACCTGAAACAAAGAAATCACTGATAGGTGCAGCATACACTGAGAAAAAGCTGCGAGTTTCCTTTGTACACAACTGTGTACAGAAAGGGTTAAATTAAGAGCCAATAGAACATTCAAAATGAATGTTTACATTACCTACCTAGTAAAATTAGTGTAACATGAAGCATCAACAGATGGCATCATAAGGTGGCACCAGCCGCTCCAACGTCAAAGCGCAGCTACCACGACATGCCCAGGACAGCTTCCAGGGTACCCCACTGCCCCTCTCACCCAAACGTGAACTTTGAGCAGATGGCTTCAGTTCCATCAGGTTGACTGTCCAGCTGCACAGATAGCTAACTCTTCCCAGTCTTTTCATATAAGCACATCCATGTAGCGCGGTGAAATTAGAGCCAGTTAACCCCAGTAAAGTAAGTCCAGTGTTTATATTGCGGCCTCAGCATGTCGGGTGTTTGACCTAAGGTGTTCTGCAATTTTTAGAAACAGGCTTTTGGAGTTAGAGAAATGCTTTTTTCAGCAGAACATCGCCAGAGGTGTAGTGCATCAGAATACAGCTAAGACGCAATAACTAGTAGGCTGCTTAACTAATATTGAGCAGTTAAGTTTATAACTATTACTAACTATTACTGTCAGTCTCCTTATGTACTGAAAGGCATGCAGCCCACCATAAGAAATAACCTTCTCAGTTTATAGAATTTAGAAAACACAGTTACCCTCGGCGCTGTGGTCCAACAAATTGTGCCTAAATCGCGCCAAAATACACCCGCTTCCGAAAAACTTGCAGGCAAAGCAATCCCTCCAGTGTGTGTAGTTGAAATAGCAGAATTTGTTGGGCCACAGTGTCGAGAGTAACCGCGTTTTCTAAATTAAAAAAACTGATATGGATATTACTTATAGTGGGCCACACGTCTCTCAGTAAATAAGGAAACAAACTAACAGTTAAAAAGTTAACAATTCATTATTAGTTAACCAGCCTACTAGTTATCATGTCTTAGCTGAATTTTAATCTGCTACACCGCTAACAATGCTATGCCAAAAAAAGCGCTCTTCTAACGAAAAATGCAAAGATTCTGTTCATACTTTCAAATGGTACATTTAGGAATCCACTATGGCTGATTATCACTCGCATTACCAGAGGCAAGGTGAGAAGGTAACTGCGCTGCGTATGAAATAAGCCACACTTCAGGAACATCCTAGATTTTCTGTGGTACTGATCCGTTGTTAATCATGCTATGAGCAAAATGAATGCATGAAAAGCAAAAGCTCCAGCATAAGGGATTTTTAAAAACATGAAGGTGGTACCTGTCACGAAAAGCCTTGACTGCAAGGGACATTCCTCGATTCTTGCGCCGAAAGGCCGTGCGGCATTTAGAGTCAATGTTTTGCTTGATCCGGTGCCAATCTTGGTCAGTAATATTAAAGTGATACATTAGATGACCTGCAAAGCCATTTTGCACTTCTGTCACTCAAAACAGCCAAGTCTGATAGAAGAACATGCAAACAAAATTTGTATATAAAGGTGAAGGAAAAATAGCTGTTCACAGAGTTTAGTTGTTAACAGCAGCAAGGCTGCATAGAGGACTCCATACTGAAAAATTAAAAGGGAACTTGTATGTCTATCATAACCTTTTTACATGCTCTCCATCCAACTGATAGTCTAAAATCAAATTACTAGTTTCCTAAAGCTGAACACATTTGCTCCCAGCAGCACTAAGCCACTCCTGCTTACACAAACACAAACCACTGTTGACCTGGAAAAATATAATATCGGCAGCCTCAAGGATAATGTACAGAAAAAAGAAACACACATGCACATTACAAGTGAAAACAACTGACTTGACTCTTTCGTTACCACGCCACTATGCAACAATCACCAGTGATCAACAGATTCAAAGTGCGATTTCAGTGCTACCGGGGCCGCCGAGCATTTGTCGCGCTATCTACTAGTTTGTTGTTTAGCCACACTACTTTAGTTTCATGAGTTGTTTGTAATTTTTCCTGCAAGGCGCAAATTTTTTAAACGCTCTTGAAGTTGAGGTTCCGGCATAGTACACTTGCAAGATGCTGTCAGCCGCTGAGACAGCGTGCGATTCTGCTGCAGCTGCAGCAGATTTTTTAGGTGCTTGAAGCAACGGTGACTCTGACAATGATATTGCATCGGGGCACAGACCTCAGCTTGACACTTCGTAATAGCCCAAAGTTGTTCACGAAAGCTGTAGATGTCTTCAGACTGGCCCTAAAGCATCCGAAAAACCTTCTGAAATAGTTTCTTGAAAAATCAAAGCATTGTAGAGCATTTTCAAGTAATTACAGTCAAACCTCTTTATAACAAATGCAGATATTATGAATTATTGGCTATATCAAACTGTTCCTAAATATTTTCAACAAACACACACGTTTCTTACTCATATACCGAACGTGGTTTGCACTGAAACGTGTAAATTGAACTGCTGAGTGCCAAGCTGTGCCCGCTCAGATGGCAGGCGGCAGGCTTTGCATGCCTACATGGGTGACTAGTGGTGGAGTGGCAAGTGTTAGCATCACGGTTCACACTTTTATCTTTCTTTTGCCAACAGCACCACAGCAGATAGAGTGGTGAGAACAGCTGGCAGCCACGTGGTCAGAACCGATTTGAGTCTGTCACTTTTCAGCAGCCATCCTCTGCTCACGTTGACTGTTACGGAGCGAAGGCAGTGACAACGGCGATATCTTTTGTCCTAGCACCCAATTTTTTACACGACACCGCTGTAATGTGAAGAAGCCACATTGTCTGGTGTTTGACCTGTCACCACCGCGTGCTGCAGTGCTTTCCGGGAAAGCCAACCAGCCGACGTTTGCTGCACTGTTTTCTGTGGCCTCTGAAATTGCCGTGAGTGGCTTTGAAATGGCACTAAAACTACAGAAAAGTCTCTCCTGGTTGCTTTTCTTTCACTGATTAAATTTTGCTTCTCCAGAGTGAGTTTGTGGAGAAATTTTATAATACAAATATTCGCTATAAGGCAGCACCACTGTATTACCTTTTGTAATTTTCATGTCAGTAGATCACAAATGGTATGGCGAATATACTTTTTCTGTTTCTGCAATTTTTTTTCTGCTTCTTTAAAAACATTTTTAGCTCAAATTGACAGTGCCGAAAAGTGCATTTATGAAGCTATATTTGATGCATTACATTTTACTCTGAAAATTTTCTGCTCAGCATGAAAAATCTATATCAAACACCTTTGAAAACGACCTTTTTTTCATGTAGTGTCAGAAAAAATTTCTAGCCAGAAAAGATTTTGAGTTATAAATTCAAACTTTTGGTGGCTTGTTAATAAATACATTGAAAACATTTTGTACATTTCAAAACGTTTTTAATAATTTTTCTTTAAGACATATTGTCTAGTAAATAATTTTTTTTGTAAACTTTCAGCTTTTTTGTGTTTCTAGATTTTTTTCACAATATTCACACACAGTATTTGTGTTGAAATAAACGTCTTAAGAAAGCACATTCTATTACAGTCATTGTCATGTAAATTTCGTTTTCTTAAACCTCACATATTTTGCAGGAAAAATTGTCGAAGACCTATCAAAATAGTCATTTTTCCCATGGCAACAAAAGAGTTAAGCACTTAAAATTCAAGCTTTGTGAGCACGCAGACCTAGGGTTAGAAGCTGCTTCATTCGTTTTTCCTTCTACTGAATATGCAGCACACAATGAAAGAAACGAAACTACAATAACTTCACCACAACACCTGTACCTGCAGCCATTCACCAGAAAAGTGCAAAATGCACAATACAATCTAGCTTGAAAAAAAAAATATAATGAGAACATACATTTTATTGCAAAGATGCGAAGTGGGTCAAGCTGTCGCTTTCCATGACGGCCTGTCCCTGAGATGTTGGAGCTTGCCTGAACTTCCCGGTCAAAAAGAAAGTCCAGCAGTGTTAATGCCATTTTTTCCGGGGTGTTGCATGTCCGGTTCACCATATCCAAATCCCTGTGAAGAAAAATTTAATTATTTGCTAAGCTTGAATTTGAGTGCTTAAGTAGGAGCCCAACATATGATGACATTCTGAAAGAAAAAAATCTGCAGATTCATGTGCTGAAAAGAGTACAAACCACACTTTTTTCAGTCACACTGATGTTACGTAACAGCCAGATGTTTGCGCAGAGTACACTGCTGAACAGAAACAAAAAGAAGAGGGGGAAAAAATTCAGTACCCATGAAGCATGGTGCTATGCTGACAGTCAAACTGTGTGTGCAGAGATGCACTCATATAGATGCTATACTGTACTTTACGCCTGGTCATGCTGACCAATGTAAAGAACAAATTGAAGCATATGCAAACAGACAGCTCTCTTTCACATAGCAAAGCTCCTCTTATTAGGTGCGACTGTTATTCAGGGTTATTTATGGCCATGATGGCATAGGCAAATGATACAAATCAATTTTGTTTCAACCAACAACAATTTCAGATACCTTCTTTCAGAAAATAAAGCCAGAGTTATCATTCCAGGCTTATGACTGAGTTACAAACCATATACCATACAGCCGAGGCCCCTTTAGAAAACCTAAGCTTCTCTTGACCCCACGTGATAGACCAAGTAATAGAGAGACTCAAGTATTCGCATCCTACAAACGACACCGTTGACGAGACAACAACAGCAATGAGATACAATGAGAATTAAAATGAGAATGAGGTCACCACAGACAAAGTAGATTTACTAGCTGCAAGTGATAACAGGATGCTTTTCAATACTGAATAGACAACAAAAAGATATCTGAAAATGCAAGCTGCATGCTACACAAAGAAATGCAAAGAACATCAACACTGACTTTTAATAAGTTGGCTGGTATTGTCATAACTGCTAGCTTTGTGTTTTGGTGTGTTTTGGCACATCTTTAATTACTGACCTTACTGTGTCCTCGGTTATCTCCCGGAAAGTGAAGGTATTATTGGTTACTGTGGGGTGCACTTAACCCAGGAATTCATTAATGAAGTTCTTTCTACAATAACTGAAACGACTGTTGAACTTATCTCCGAGATTATGGCAGGAGAAATATATTCTTTTTTTCCCAATCCAGCAATGTACCTTGCAGTTCCCCATATCTTTTTGGAGTTCGCTTGCTAACATTTCATTAAATCACTTTATTATTGTTTATTTGAGTTCCACATCACTGTGACTGATTTATTTTGGTAGCACTGAAACTGTTCGTGGTGGTAATTATCAGCCCTAATATTTTCCACTTGTGGTAGTAAGCAGAAGCTCACCTTAGCAAACTCAGATACAGTAAAGTGAAACTGCGGTCCCATTTCCCTTTCCATAGACACTGTACATTTTTTTTCATTTACAGTAAAGATGTTTTTAATAAAGGAACAGTTACTGTAAACAGCATCTGGCCACGGCAACTTAATTCCCGTGCAATGATGACCACGCAGCAAGCACGCAGTCCAGGGCACCTCAGAGCCACAGACATTTAACAGCGTAATTGCAAGGCCAACATTCGGCGGCAAACAGATAAGGAAGACGATAAACCGGGGCTCTCTGAGATGGCTAAACCACCGGCCTCGCGAGCTGTGAGGAGAAGCAAACTTTTTGAATGCCTTGGGGCTGCAAGGCAAAGCGTGCGGTGCACACAAGAAAAAAAAAAGTAAAGCTGACTATGAATGTAGAAAGAAGGCAACGCAGGCAGCTGTGAAATGAAGCAGTAAAAATACAGTGAGGAGCAGAGAAGAAAAAAAAGGAAGAACGTACGCAGCCCTGGAAAGCGCGAACCTCATCTGAAAGCTATAGCATGGTGACCCGACCGACCAACCGACCGACCGAAAAGTGAAATGTACAGAAAACTGAAACGGAGTAAACAAATTTGCACAACTAACTTTAAAAAAGATGAGTTCAGAAATGTAAACTTGGGCACAACACACCATCTACTCCATGAAATAGACAAAATAAAGAAAAAGTGTTTATAAAAAGGTTTCTAACCACATCACTAGTGTTCAAAATGCGACGCCTAGTTCAAAACAAAAAGTTGAAAATGAATTAGCATTAGTAATCAATGCGTCGAGGCGGTTCCTTAATGCTTATTTATGTGATAGTGAAATGTACTTTGATGAATCGACCTTAAAGGTGTTATTAAGAAGATAACAGGAATTTCAGTTCCGTGCACTTTGCCCTTGTCGATAGCATTTCGAGCCTGGAGATTACAGCTAGTTCTGTTGGTGATTCTGTTTGTATTTTTCATGAATAAACCTCAAGTGTTTTATGTTGTATTCTTTCAAATCATGAAATATTAGTTACAGACAGGACACTAAACTGTGTTAGCATAATCTAGTACAGGCTAGTTAAGACAGGAAACTAAACTGCGTTAGCATAATCTAGTACAGGCCTAACGAATGTTCAGGCTTAATAAATGGTGTTGGCAGAGCTGTATCATCGAAATCATGGCAGACTTGAGAGTTTTGTATACAGAGTGTTTGTAAAGCATCACCTCAGATTTGAGAAGATAAGGTATTTACTTCACAGACCTACATATAGTCAATGAGGACCTTCATAATGTTTTCTAAGTATTTCTGCTCTAAAAAGCACACCTTTGAAAAAAATAATACATAAGTGAAAAGCACAAGGCACATATATGTTAAAAGCATGCACAAAGAACAATAATTCAACACTGACATAGGTCATTTCTACTAATGTGGCAGTGCCTGCAGGCCAGTATAAAACAGTACAGGCGCAGGAACACCTCTTAAACTAAATGCAATGCTGAGTCATACTTCCAAGAAATAACGCTTCATTTAGGCAATCTACACTGAATATAGTAGTGCATTTATATGCACAAATTCTTTGCAGCCCCAAGGTATGCAGCTTGTAGTTGACACCTGCACTGCCGTGTCCACAGACCAAAAGCACAAAGAACAAATTTCAAGTCCAGCCTGCATGTGCTTCAAAGTTTACATCATAACCAAAAGAGACAAGCATGTATATGCATAACAAGCTTGGCACGGTAGTTTTATAGTTTAGTGTAGTGTACACTCCAAGCACTCTGTTAAGTGATAGGCTCCCTGTATTGAAGCTTTTTACGCGGAGAGCAGTGCAAAGAAATGCAAATGCGCTTCGCAGAAGTGATGTATACCACCAGCGGCATGATGGGGAGACACTGGGTATACCATGCTTCAGAATTCTGTGAACCAGCAGTCTGCCTCTCACTGCACTTGTCTTTCTCCAGCTACCAATATGGCTACCATCTGCATCTTTCAGGTGAACAATCAAACAATTGCAAATGCCACCTCAGGGGTACATGTGGCCCATAGAGCTATATCAAGGAGTGTGAAAGAATCGCCAAACTGCAGGACACCTGCAATAATTACACAAACATGTGATTCGGTTATGCAAATTTTCTAAACTAACAACACTAACACAGAGGCCAGTTGGTTATTATTTTTGAAATGTTCTAAGCTATTTTTTTACATGTTTACTCTGTTTTCTCAAGTGCATTATACAGCAAGCTCAAGAACATCAGGAAATGGTCTACTGGTCTGGAAAGCACACCATAGGTGTAGCAACCAATAGAACCTATGCAGCCTAAAACTCGACAGCTTATCCACTAACAATAATACATTTTATTGCAAACATGAAAAAGAAAATCAGCCAGATCTTTGATCAAATATGCAAAATTGTGCAAAAAAACTCACGAAGGTGAGACTGGTACCCTAACACGCATTTCTGAGTCCTCTGGATTTCCAAGCCAGGAACCATTTGGGTAGTCGTCAACTGAAATACAAGCAAAAATGCAAACCGGGACAGATCTTTGCAGTAGTGGAAGTGACAGTTGACTTTCTGAAGCAGATTTTGGAGACAAAGAGGTGCTAGTTTGGAGCAGCCATTGGTGTTTTTGGTGCAGACAGCAAAATAACAGAGTGCCACCAAGAAGCGAAAACATAGCTTAAGTTCGTTACAAATATTGGTAACATTTTTTATGAAACACATTGAACAAAGCAACACACATGAATGTCAAGATATTACTTATATGCTGACACTGGCTGCTGACACTGCTTGCTATATGGACTGGGTAACAACTCAGGTGTTCCATTACAAAAACGTTTCAAATGTCATTTTCTTCCACAAATGTCATTTTTCTTTCCTTTATATTATGACAAAAGAACTGCCACCCTTCATCATCTTTCACCTATCAAAGTGCAGCTGAATGCACATTAGTATTTATGTTTATTTCAAATTATTTTGAGGCCGAGAGGTATGCCAGAAATGGTCGGTAGAAAACCGAAAATTTTAAACATTTGTATGGTAAGATAAAAATTAACAGCAAGCATGGTATGCAGCAGTTTTGGAGTCATTGGTGTCCAGAACAAGAGAAATAGCGGTGTACGGACAATTTACAGACAGTTACAGTTAGCACTTTTACTCACGATTACTGGAATGATTGAAGTTGTCTTCCACTATCACCTGTGAACAGGCTTAGCAAATTAACATACAGTGACTAAATAACCACAGCAGTATCTGTTCTCCACCCTCAATGGTGCAAAAACAGAAGAGAGACCCTCAGCCACCATTCACGCTCCTGTAATGTAACAAGCAAGAGGTGCCATCCACGGTGGCAGTAATAAAGCACTAATACGCCCTTTGGGACAACTTTAACCATCTACTGTGTACAATCCTAAAGAAATTTCCTGAGACACTCAAGGCTAAACAAATATTATTTTAGACAGCATAAAAGGTGAGTAAGAATAATTTAAAATGTAAAATAAAATATGAATGCCAAAATTACAGCTAGAAAATTGTTAATGTACATCTACACATAAAAAACACAAACTATGTATAAAAAATCAGAAAACAAAACATACCACACTGCTCTTACAAAAACAGCTCCAAATGTCAGAAGTTTTGACAAAGACCTTAGATATATCCTTATGAGCATGCCGTGAGAAAAACTTTTCCTTAAAGGGACACCAAGGAGAAATTGAAGTTGGCTTGTATCGATAGAATACCAGCTCCTGATCACAAAAACGCCGCTCTTACTAAAAACAAAGCTCTTGTAAGGTAGAAAATAGCAAGAACCAAAATACAGGTATCGCCGCCAAAGGCCAATCTCGCAAGTACAAGCGTGGTGACGCCATAGGACAAGAGACGCCACCATGGAGGAATTTTCCTTCCTACATGGGTGCGCGAATCTCTGAGGCTGACAGAGGAAGGTTGCACGGTTCAATATTGAAGTAAGTTTTGTTTTAAAACTGATAGTGCACTTTTATCACACAAGGAAGGCAGACAAAAGACAACCTGAATGTTGGAAGCAAAGAAAACCGATGCTTGGCGGCGCCACAGGCGGCCAGGAGAGTTTTGATTTGTTATGGCGCTTCGCGTCTATGAGCTTTGCGTGCCCTGTGGTTTTGTTTTTTGATGCTCCTCTATCTACAAGCGCCGAACAGCAGAGGAACTCCAAGTGCCACTTCAAGTGCTAGTTAACCTTTGAAGGAGCCTGTTAAGGCTTGTCAGATGATCACCACGGTCGATGAAAAACTATGATGGCACGATGGTCAGTGATCGTACAAGGCAGCACTTGTGTATTCGCACGCTCGCCCGGCGAAACATTCCCGGCTGTGCCGGTCAACTTCAAACTACTTAACGGAAATCATTTATTAGGGACGGGAGACAAGGTACAAGGCATTTCAGAAAAATTGCTGATGGCCTAGCTCTGTTAGGTCAGGATATACCTAGCGAAAGTGCGGAGATTTCTGCATCAGAAGAGTCATTCACTAGATGCGCCTTTATTAATGGTTGCAACTTGAGCCGTCGTGGCGGAGTGGTAGCGTCTACGCCTCAAACGCCAAATGCCTTGGTTCGATTCCGAACCTCGGCACAGGATTTCTTTTTTTATTCAGTGAGTGGGCGCAAGGTTTCAGTGGCTCCCATAGATGCTGCGACCGAATACTTTGGT
Source organism: Amblyomma americanum (assembly GCA_030143305.2). NCBI lineage: Eukaryota > Metazoa > Arthropoda > Arachnida > Ixodida > Ixodidae > Amblyomma > Amblyomma americanum. Next base: position 43,236 of record JARKHS020000575.1, on the reverse strand, counting down.
TAGCGGTTAAGCGCAGGCTCTGTTAAGGCGCGTTTATGCTCCGGCGTAACGCGTGCCTGCGCGCTGCATGGCGACGTCACGTCGGCCAAAGCGAGACCCTCTATATTCAGACTGCGCTTGACTGCCGACGCGTTCGGCGGCATCGGCGCACTCTGACCGCTCTGGCGGGGAGACTTGGAGCATGTCTATATTTCGCGCCGAGTGCGCCAGCCGCCGCCGGCCTGGCCAGACTGATCCGGCTCCGCGGCGAGGTGCGCATTGTGACGTAATTGAATAGCTTCGGCAGTTGGGTGGAGCTGTTCTTTTTGAGCTCGGCTAATTTAATCCATTCACAGTACATATCTGAAGGTACATGCAAGTGGGCAAGAGAGCCCGATCCAGTGGACCCATTGGATCTAGCGGAAGCCGTTGAAGCGTCGTGCGCCGGCTTTAGTTTCAAGCCGCCAATTCTAAACGCGACCACCCTTGAGCACCTATCCATTTTTTGTGGCAAAAAAATAAATAAATAACTTGGTTCTTGCAACCGTGGGAGACCTCGACGCCGTCTGCTGCGCCATGCAACTGCACCGTTCAAGGAATCACAATCCGTTGGCCCCAAAGCCTCGGCCAGCCTCCGATGGGCGCAAGGCGCCGAACTTGTCCTGGCCTCTCGCGGCTCCCTGCACTGGGGTTATATTTAGTTTGCAACAGCTGCTCACTGAGGAAGAGGGAAACGACCCCCGGCGCCTAACCTAACCGTGCTCCCTCAAAAGCATCGCACGTTCTGTGGGGCTGAGGTCGCTGAAATGCAGGCCGGAGTTTTTGCGAGAACTACGCCGTCTGGTTCGGGAACAGGATCGATCGTAACGCTGGCAAGACGCCGGTGCAAACGTAAACGAAGTGATGGTAGCGACTCCCGATAGATGCTTTCAACGTGCGATGGCGGTAGCTTTCATTTCAGCAGCTGCTAGACCGCACCGCTAGCCGCCAGAAATCACGGAGTCTCCGTTTAAGTCACGTTTCACGTCACTCCGTCCTGTGACGTCATAAGAGTTCTCCGTGACGTAATAAGAGTTCTCGAGTTTGAATCAGAGCGGCGGGAAAAACTTTTTCAACTTCGAATCCAAATTTCTTTGAAATAAATGCATCTTTCGCTCCCGGACAAGCGGCAACAAAGCCATGAAATGCCGAACTATCAGATTTTACTAACAAAAAAAAATTTGATAGGGTTCTCCTCAGTGTCCCTTTAAAGCAAGGAAACACAGGCACCTATCATAGGCACTGCAGATGAAATTGAATCCCATGCCAAGCTTTGTAGCCAACACAACACTATCACAGTTTGACATATTAAGCATGAAAACATCGGCCCTTTCTGCTCTCGTCCTCTCCAGCTCCTCTTTCCACCGTGCGTTCGCCCAATGGACCGTTTTGAGCATCCTCTTGGTCAGCTGAACATTGGCAACTCCTCCTGCCAACATTCCGGCGCCATACACGATTCGCTGGGTGACCAAAGATTGCTCTCCTTCTGATTTTCAACAAGGCATTCCTTGTTAATAAAAAATCCCCGCTCGACAGACGCATTTCCGTGCGAAAGAGACAGAATCAACTTCACAAATGTGAACAGTTCTTTGTTTGGACCACAGATGCCTGCCCAAAGGAAATCCAGCCGATGCGTGCTCCTATTCAAATTTTTCAATGCCGTTTGCGTCGAGGCTAGGGAGCATACATGCTTGTAGGACCGCATCGCCCCAGTCAGCTTCTGTTCCTGTCATCCATTGGTGCTCCGTTAGAACTTCAAGTGCAACATTTAGATGCCGTTCGCCGAGATCGGGAATCTGCGTGCACGTGGGATCCACAGATGACGATCCCCTCGCCAGCTTGAACCTTAATGGCGACCTCTCCGCGGTCTGTCTTGCGCAGTTCTTCACGAAAGTGCCGCAGTCCCTTCTGAACCCTAGGATAGCTGAATCTGAAAGTTTAAGGGCCTTTCGGAGCGCATTCTTCGTACCAAACCCAAGGTCAACCTTGGCCGTCGCAACTACGTTCACAGTAAGGCCAATGTCCACCTTGATCAACTTCAACGGACTGTCCGCTGCCATTATTACTTCTTTCTTTACTATCCTACTCATTAATGATCGTAGAAGGTTCTCCAATGCTGCGCCAAGAAATGGAAGCATAGGAGAATCGGTCTAGAACTGAGCCAGGAACAGCTGCAGTTCCTCCGCGATGTCAAGCATAAAGGTTAGCTTTGCAGATAGCAGAGGATCGCGAATAGCTGTTTCTACCACGCAGTAACTGGAGTGCGTCGGTCGGTTGTTCTCGTTTCGATACGACTCGAAATACCCTTTTAGGTATGGCAGAATCTCAATAGCTCTCGAAATTACACGAACATTTTCAAGCCACTGCACAGCGCAAAACTTCATAGGGTAAATGTTGCTCCCAGTTATGCGTGCATATTCAGCACGTTGGGCAGGCACACATTTGATTAAGTTGTACAAAGCATGTGGGGTTTGCTTGGGGAGACAAATACGTTTTCCCCATTTAACTGCGGCTGACACAGTTCAAAACCGCCAGACCCCACCCCGTGATCGCGTACGCCACCGAGCACTCGTCGACTACGGCAGGCCTTGCTCTGAGGGAACAAAGGAACGACACATTGGCTGACACAAACAGGCATTTATTGCTAGAGCAACAAAAATGCCAGCTAACAACAAGGTACGCTAATGAATCAAGGTCGCCTGACTCACCAGCAAGGTTCCAAGCGAATGTTCGCCCGCGCTGGGGCAAGGGATATACTCCAAGGCCGAACGGGACGAGATACGGCAGCCAGTTTTCCTGCCGCTTCCTCGCCCCGCTGGCGAAGAACGGAGCCGTGAGCGACACGTCTGCTCGCGCCGACGATCCCAGCCCAACCCTCCTTCTGCCCTTTCCCGCGTGCGAGCAGGCTCTCGCGCTGCGACGCTGCCGCCCTCTCTTGTTAGTTAAGGTAACAAACAAGGGAATGTGCTCCTCCTCGAGGCGAGGCTGCTGCTGCGTGGTGCATCGTGGGAAAGTCTACACAGGCGACTGCAAAGCAGTTCCCCACAAGCACGAAGAAATTCCACGAGTTGCCAACCTGTTACCGCGTGTCCGGTTTTGAAAGCACCGTTCCCAACAAGAAGGCCACAGCTACCAACTTTGAGAATACGACGGCTGTCGCTAGATTCACAAATTTCTTTCTGATCTCACGGAGAAATTTTATATTTACATTTGCCCATCCATTGAGATCTGAAGAATTTTTGATCTGGAGAGTCCATCTGTAGAATTTTTAAAAGCGGACAGGAATTCTTCTGCTCGCGTGCGCCCCAGAAAGCATGGCGTCAAGTAGCGCGTTTTTATGCTCTGCTCTGCATCTGGCCAAAAGCGAACCAACACGTCCGTTTGCTCTTTTTGTGCAACTTTGTTTAACGACTCGTCAAACGCAACGACGAGGTGGGAGGCTTGGCTTACTTCCGACATGAAGTTCTCCTTGAAGAAAGGTGCAAGGACATAGACAATAGTACATCCTACATTGTCTTTGCCAAGCTGCATTTTCTTGGCTGTAGCTGATGATGGGAACATCAAAGGGAACAGAGAAGCTGATGCCGTGGCAGCACGGAGTGATGTGCGCATCATAACAGCGTTGAGGCGCCACATCACTTCAGCATTTATGACCTCTAAGTCATGCTGAAAGATATCCTTTGCTGTACGATCAGGCTGGACGTCCGTCGCAGTAGTTGAAGCACTTGAAGGATGCGCAAAACTGACGGCACTGGCCCGGCATTGATTGCAACGGTGGTCGGCAGAGTAAAAAATGAGGCTATAGAGGGTGTCCCGGCTCCGGTAATGGCCAGTCGGTGCTTCTTACTTTCAGCGTAACTTGTAACCTCTCTTCTTCCCATGTTGCTGAGCGAAAACTGCTTTCTGCATAGTGCACAGTACGCTGCATTCGGGTTACTTTCGACGGGCCTAATCCAGGCTGCAAACTCGCAATGTTTCGCATTTGTCCAGTCCTGGATGAAAGTGCACTTGAAGGCTGTCATGCTTGACACGTCGCACACAGCTTGTCTGCGGCACCATAGCAGTCATTAAAATTAAGTCGGTTCAAAACGATGCAGCTAAGTATGGACAGAATTTGTTGCTTTGATAGCGTCAGCAGACTGCGAAAAGGCGCGAAACTATTTCCCTCTCTCCCAAAGCTGCGCCGCCTGCATCGCGTGTGTGGTCACCCCCTGCGGCAGAAATGGATGCTTCCATCAAGGAGATGCACAGGGAGGAAGAGATCATTTGGGACCATCGCCATACAGTGAACTACACTATAATCGAAAGTTCTCACAACGTTTTCTGCCGCCTTGTTGAAGCTGTCCACTCGGAAGCATAGGAAAACAAGGGGAGGCCACTGGCCGTCAAACAGCGCACGTGAGAACCTTAGGAAGCGCGTGCTCTGCCGTTGGCTACAGCGCCGAGGAAGCGCGGGAAAGTGTTTGCTTTCGACTTAGTACGCTTCGAAATCGGAAGTGCCGCTGGCGCCGCAAAGCTTTTTGCCGCCTTGCTGGGATGCTCCACTTGACAGCACAACGTTGGAGGTCAGCGGTCGCTGAGGAGAGGACGCGTAACGCCGCACTGGACAATCCGTGCAATGCCAGTCCTCATTGTTTACACGAGGCAGCATTACCGCGACAGTTCCTTTTATGTAGAACTGCAGCTAATTTTCCCTGATATAAGCACAAATCCCCTGGGTTTTTCCAGATTATCCAAATTCCCTGAGAATTCCTGGTTTTCACGGTTTTCTCAGTTGGTAGACACCCTCTCAATGCAATTAGTCTTCTCAACATAACAGTATGTGTGCATAGGTGTACAAGCTTTGTATTTTCAAAGGCACACTGCCTAAAGGACATGAACAGTCTGATGGCAATTTTCTCTTTGTCTCCTTCCCCACTTCCATTAAGAATATGTAAAGAATAACCGATGAACTGAACTCAGACTACAATGCCTAAGCTGTCTGCCAAATTTAAAACAAAACAGACAAAAACAGTGCATTCTTCAAACTGGGCAACACATCGCATGGAAACAGCATCTGTGATCATGCTAGTTATCAGACAGGCAGCAAGTGATAACAACACATATGGTATCAGCTTTAAGCGGCAGCTTGAAATGACCTCAATATTTATTGAAAGTGCTGCTCTATGTGCACTTTGTTTCATATTTGTTATCTCTATCACAAATGCACAAAAGTCAACCCCGCTTTCACATGCACCATGTATTTGAACTTTTCAGCACAGTGCTGATGCTGAGCTTAAAAAGGGATGTATTTAGTCTGTTCACAGCTACAACTACATCTTTCTCAGAGAAAGTGCACCAAGCAAAATACTGCTTGAAAGAAGAAAAAACTCACCTGTTCCACCTGTTGGTGATGGGACACAGACAGTCACACTGGTTCTATATCAGGAAAAATCAAGCAAGAAAAGCCAATACATGATTTCTCTGATTTTACAGAAAGCATAACACAAGTTTCTGCAGGTCCGAGAATGTACTACCTCGATGGAAAGAAACACAAACAACCCGGTGCCAACACACCCCGCTGTTGGAATTTATTTTCATCGCGCTTCTACCTGGGTGGTACGAAAAAGACGTTAGAGTCGTCCTAGAATGGACGAGTTTAGGGCCTTTTTGCTATCACCAAAGTAAAAGCGCGGTGAAAAGAAATTGAAACAGTGGAGCGTGTTGGCGGCGAGTTGGTCGCGTTTATTTTTATCGAGGTAGTACCTCATTGGCAAAGTGGGGGCCCGTGGCACTGTTAAGCTGTCAAACGATAGCTTTTACCCTAGGCCCCCGCCATCATTTGTACCATGATGGCAAATAAAATTAACTGAATTGAATTGATTTAGCGCACTATCTGTAGCTCTACCAGGTAAAAAGCTATTGTATCTGGCATGGTTACGTGCGCGACAGTGCTTATCCCCTTCGGGCGCTGTGTACACATATGTGGACGCGACTTAAGCCTGCTCACACTTTTGTATACAAGGCGAATTTCTCCCTTTGAGTTCTGGACTCTTACAATTTTGACCCTACCGGTCAAGTTTGTGGCATCATCTCTTGCAGTTGCAGTGAAATGTGCTTGTAAAAAATAAGAAAAGATAGGCAACACGGCATTTTTCGGTGGGATGAGTGAATACTTAATTTTGCATGCTATCTTTCTTTCCCAAGTGGTTGCGAATGATGCAATTTACCATTCGGAATGTGCCAATAGGTTAAAGTAGAAATGGCACACCAATTTTCATTGTCATAGACGAAGAAAAAATACTGCGGCGGATGTTCAGAGTGGCATGTTCACAAACGTGGACATACCTTAATGCCGAAAATATCAGTGGCATTTTGTGCCCACTATGCACCGTATTTTCGGGCAAGTGCAGTACGAAATGGGCTCATTGCTCACAGGCGTTGAAAACTATGCTTCTACAAGGACAACGTTGGATGACTCCATTGTTCATAAAAAGAGCCAATGGAGAAGCACCTCCAAAGAAGTGCGGCTGACTGAGCAATGAAGATCCGCAGATGGTCGCAAAAACTGCCACTACGTTAAGCAATTAACGACAAACACAGCGCACTATGATCAGTGCTTAAAGTCAGGGGGTTCTCGAAGGGACTTAGGCCCCCTACCAGTGATCTGAGACCCCCCATGCTAGAATGTAGACTGCATAAATCTGAAGCAAGAAACCCTTTTTTATGCTTCTTTTCAGTGGTGGTCTGAACATTTCTCCTCTATCATTTTGCAAATTTCGCTTTGGTATTTAGCAAGAATCATTAACATTTCGTATAAAGCCCGAGATGGAGAAAAATACAAAGTGGCAGTACTACACAAGAGGGGATGAAAAAGGGGAACGTACCCTCACACCACGAGTCAGTCCAGAGCTGGCCACTCAGCTCCAAGGCTACAAAACAACAATCAGCATACTGGTGGAGCGTGGGGATAGTTTGCTTCAGGTTTCTGACATAATTTGAGCAAACAACGACCTTTAAAAATGATTTCACCTCTTTGTAAAAATCATGTGTAAAACAGGCCACAAGCACCTTTCTTTCTCTCCCTCTCCACCTCTGCTCAGTTCACTCGAGACCCCTTCGATGGAGCCAGACTTTAAGCCCTACCTATGATGGAAGGAACTATTGGACCCAACTCCTGAACATGGTAAGTGTACAACAGTGCCGACGTGAAGGCTGCACATCTAAAAGCCACGTTCTGCAGGAAATGCTGAATTTTTCTCTGCCTGTTGTCACAGAACCACTGCTTTTATCTGTTTCATCGGTCATGAACTAGAGAATAATTCTCAGAAGCGTATATTCACACAGCCAAACATTTATCTATGTCTAACGACCACTTAGAAAAGGCAAGCAAATGTTGCAGTGTTTATGTTCATGCAGCAGCTTTAAGGTGCCATGTCCACATATGTGGATGTGAATAAAATATGCTCAAATATGATTATTTTCCTGTAATTTTTTGCACATCACTTCTATTTAGTCTACTGATCGTGATTTATGCAAAAAAATGATTTTTCCTTTCAGCAGATTTAGTTGGCACATGAGGAGTTATACTGTTCCCAACTGTGGTGATGTATGTATAGACCAACACCAATCTGTGATGTAAGCAAGATGTGGAGGCACTGATTTTGCCCGAAGAGGGCAACAGATCAGAGTACAGCCCATAGGAATGCATGTAACAAAAGTTTTCAAAGTAGTTTTCTGATTGCACAGTGCACAGATGAGGACATGCCTTCATCAAGAAAAGCCAAGCACATCACAGAACAGAATGTGCAAGTCATTTAAAAGTAAATGTATTTTTAAAACATCACAATATTAGCGTGCCAGAGCTATCCCAGGTATAGATACCAGACAGGAGCACAGTAAAAACAGATGTAAACAAAAAATTCCAGAATTATTTTCTCATCTCATAGTGCATCTATGAAGGCAGCAGTTTGTAAACCACTGCTGAGTGCTTTTGAGAAGAGCATGAAAAGGAATTCAATGTCATTCTGAAGCTGACATCTTTTTGAAATGTCACGATAAATGTGTGTAATGATGCTGAACATACCCTGAACAGACGCTCTTATCTGCTGGGCGTTCCTCTATTGCACAAGCTTCTGGTGGAGTACGACATGCTGATGCATGAGCTACATTCGCTTACTAATGAAGTCATCCAAACTAGACTGCCTCAAGAGCACTACATGAAAAGCAGTTCTAAGATGTCATGATAAGCAAACAAAAGTGAACCGTGCACCTTAGCAGATGATGGCCTAGGTGATACCCCCGGCCACCTCTCGCGTCTGCAAGCGCCTCTCATGCTTTAAAGCACGGTGTTGGTCTATGCAAACCTTGGCTTTGTGAAAAATTGCAGCTGCAGATTACAATTGGTCCCATGGTCCAGTGAAAAAGCACTTCTTTTAGTGCAAAATCCTCTGATTAGCAAGTGTAACTGGCTCACTAGGTCCGTGGACACTTCAATCGTGCTGTGAGTAGGTGGTGGCGTCCACCTACAAATGGAGGCAGTTATGCGCCTTTCCTTTTCTCAGAACCAGCTGAAGGTTTAGACTCCATTGATTTTGAGGAAAGGAAAGGCACAAAACTGGCTCCCTGGGTCAGTGGACAGCTCAATCCCGCTTTCAGGTACATGGTGGAGTTGTTCACCTGCAAAAAACTGTGCTAAACAATGCTGAACCACCAGCCAATTTTTTTTGTCTGATGTCTCCTCCTAAACACTAGAAATTGTAAATTCAAACGACCAGCTAAAAATAGCCCAAATTTCCACCTTAATAAGCAGCTCGGTCAAGCATGTGTGCAAGTATAACAAGCGCGGAAACAAATGCCCGAAACAGATATGTGTAAATGTACAATGCATTTTCATGACAAGCAAGCTTTGCCTCTGATCAGTTCAGGCCCACCTGGTCAGCACGGTGGATGCGTTCATGATCATAAATTCATGATCGGTTGCTGCAGTATTTTTTCGTTGTTTTTTAATGTTTTGGGACATGCCTTTTTAACGAAAAAATACTGCAGCAACCGATCATGAATATATGCAAACCACACTAGTTCCTTTAAATAAAGAATCACATTAACACTCTAGCACTTCACCACACATGCATACAGCAACAATTTGCTGTCTACAACTGTATAAGGTCAATGAGGTGCTTTCTTTGAGATAAAATAGCACTGCTAAAAGCATTTTATAATGTTGTAACTCAGAACTAACGCATTCATCTACTGCTTGAAGACATTGCTGACCAGGTGGGCCTGAACTGTAAGGAACTTGTGGGTTGGGGGAGGGGATTCCCGACAGAGTGCTACCAGTGGTCACATGGCTCAGGTGGGCCTGGGAATGAATGCACTTGTGGAGACCGGGCTTGGGGTGCAGTACAGCTACTCTGCCACTTCTGTGACCCGGGAGAGGGCAAAAACTCAGACGTTTCCTTGTACAGTGCAACGAGATCTATTAAAACTCCTGGCATCAGTTGAAGATTGAGAGGCTGAAGTTTGCGACCCTAATCTGCAGAGAGCGCTATCAGCCATCAAGCGCTTTGTCGCTCAGCTGCGTGACAACCTGCGACAGACCGCACAGTCAACAGCATGCACACTTAAGGTAAACACTGCGCGTGTCACAGTCCAGGACTTGCCAGTATAAACGTCACTGCAGTGTGGAATAAAACGCTTTTTCTCGCTATCACATTCTTCTCACCTTGTGTCAGATGAGGCTGTGCCACTGCAGCTGGCCGCAGGTGATGGTGCTTGCAGCATTGCTGTCAGACTAATGATCCTTTCACCAATTCTGGTGTAGCGTGCTTCAACAGTGCTTAGCTTGTTGGAGAGACCATCCAACCTCTCACACAGCTCAGTCTTTATCTCTGATAGTTGTGCCTGCAAGGTCCACGCATGTACAGTTATTCTATAATGAACTATAACATGCACATATCTACTGCCTAACTAGCTGGCAACCCACAAGGTGAACAACAGGGTGCTTGCAAATTTAAATGAAAAAAAAAACGAGAAAAAAAAACTAATTTTGGAGCAGTCAATGCAAAATTATAGGGAATTTTTTATTTTTGTCTCAAAGTCTCATGCTGGCTGTGAACACTACCAGCAGCTCAAAAAAAAAAAAAGTTACAATGGGTGCCCAAAGAAAATATAAAGTTATTTTACATGATCTCAAAAAAAAAAAAAATGAATACAACGTCTCCTGCCCATGTAAAGGTCATGTGCAAATGGATGTTATGCAAGTGTACCAAAGAAAAGCATACACAACAAGCAAATGCCATTTGCCTGTTCATATCAATTGAGAAAAAGTAAAAATAACTACCCAAAAGTGTACAATTCGAGGGCTTCACGAGGCAACAAATGATTAAACCCACATGCCAGTAAACCTAATCCACCTTTCGTAGTATGATGACAGTAAAAATGGATCACACTACTTTCCTCCATGAAGTTAAGATACCTTGCACAGCTATAGTTTTCTTTGCATTACAATAAAGTCTATAACCATATAATTGTCAAGAGACCTAATTCCCCATTTTAATAATTTCAATAAAGTATAAACCATTTTCTTTTTAATGGCATTTACACAACAATGCACAGGTAAACCAAGACCACTAACAAAATCAGGAATTTGTATTGTACACTTCAGCAGCTCACTCTACTGGCCATGCATACAAGCGCTGTGTTGTGTTGTGTTGGGTTTAATGGTGCATAAGCATCGAAGGCTATCATGTGCCAAGCTCAAGGTGTAGGAAAATTTCTTTCTCCTGAATTTTAGACCTGGAAACCTATCAGTGGTGTAGAGCGGATAAAACTTTAGTATGTGCTTGTTAGTAATGTGAAAGTAAAGAAACTTTAAAAATGGCTATTAGTGAAAGCTGTAAAGAGAGTCAGGTAACCTCAGCAACCATCCTGGCCCGGCAAGGATCTCGAGGCACCCAACTCACCAAAAAAAAAAAAAAACCCTCAGCCCTCTTCTCAAGTATGAGAAAGTGGCTGAGGTGTACCACCATATGTAGGAAAGCGAAGGGTCAAAATTGAGAGCTTTTCAAGGATACCTGCTTCCCTTAAAAAGTTAAAAACATTTGGGATATCGATAAGTGCACCTTGACCTAAAATCAATGCTGGGTGAAGAGGAATTTGTGCTTTGGAGAATGGAGTAAAATACTTTTTCCTCAGTGGCTCAAGTTCTGTGCATGAGAATAAGATGTAGTGTACTGTAATTTCATCTCCACATTTTTTGCAAATAGGTTTGTCTTCTTTTGTTAGCAGGAAAATGTGTGTAAGCTGTGTATGTCCAATACGGAGACGGCATAAAACTACTTCCATGAAACGTTCCTGGTGACCACAGGTTTTCCATTCACCCAATACGAGCTTTACCAAATGCAGTTTGTAATTTACTTCCCTGCCCCAGGTTTCTTGCCATTTAGCCTTGAGATTACTGTGTATTAAATTCATGCAGTCTCTATGGGGCACGCTGACTTTCTCGATTGCACGACTGCGAGCCTTCACAGCGCATTTATTTATTTATTTATTAATTACAACCTCAAAGGCCCCATTAAAGGGGTATTACACGAGGGAGTAGAATTCAGGGCACACAGTTGATTCGATGGATTGCTTGAATGATGATGGGTTGGAGTGAAGTACGACGGCGCTGGGCAAGTCATTCCAGTCCTTTGCAGTGCCGACAAAAAATGATGACAGATGAGCACTAGTCCGGGCAGGGGGAGGATAAATGGCCTTCTGGTGGTTCATGCGGCTGGAGATGTGGTGGGCAGGGCTGATAATAGACTTGACCATGGGGTGATAGCAAAATTTATGAAAAAGGCATAGTCTTGCAATAGTACGGCAGTCTGCTAAGTTTTTAAGATGAGCATTAAGTTTTAGTTCAGTGACACTTATATGATAGGAATAGGCCGGGTGGATGAATCTTGCTGCGCGGTTTGTATTGCTTCCAGTAAGTTAGAAAGGTTACTTTGATAGGGGTCCCAAACCGTGCATGCATATTCCAGTTTGGGACGAATGAATGTTAAATAAGCTATCAAATTTACTGATGGAGGAGCTAGGCGAAGGGTTCGGCGAAAATAACCGAGAACACGATTAGCATCGTTAATAATCTGCACTATGTAATGTGACCAATTGAGATCGCGGGTTAAATGAACACCCAAGTATTTATACTCCATTACAGCAGTGATTTTGGAATTGGAGATTGAGTAGTTTGAAGCAGGTTGGAAGTGACGTCGTTGAAACGATAGGAGAGATGCTTTCTTCGTGTTTAAAGACATTAGCCATTTGTTACACCAGGTTCTTATGCATTCAATGTCAGATTGTACGAGCTGGATGTCACTACTGTTGGTTATTGGGCGGTAAATAACGCAGTCGACTGCAAACATGCGCACGTTACAACATAAGTTAGCTGATAAGTCATTAATATAAATAAGGAAGAGAAGGGGCCCCGGGACGGTGCCTTGGGGCACCCCAGATAGAACAGAAGCATAAGATGATGTATGCTTATTAGCTAAAACAAACTGCTGTCGGTTAGTAAGGAAGTTCCGAATCCATTCCAAAACAAAGCAATTAAGATTTAGGCATGAAAGTTTTAGAAAAAGCCGCTTACGAGGAACTTTGTCGAAGGCCTTTTCAAAATCAAGGAACAGGGCGTCAACTGGAATGTTAAGGTCGAGGTTGGAGCTTAAGTCATTAACAAACAATGCTAATTGAGTGTCGCACGGTAAACCTTTTAGAAAACCATGAAGAGGAGGATGGAAAAAATTAACTGAAACTAGGAATTTCATAATATGCGAGTATATTACATGCTCCATTAACTTTGAAGGAATGCTAGAGATGGATATGGGCCGGTAATGACGAGAAGACAATGGGCCCTTTTTTGAAACTGGAGCGACTCTGCCCACTTTCCAGTCACATATGGTATGACACCTGATGAAAGAGACTAGCGAAAAATATGGGACAGTATGACGCTAGTAGTATGGTTTGTGCTTTTGAGTATTTTTGCATTAATGCCGTCGATACCTGCTGATAACGTTAGTTTCAAAGAGTCTATAATTTTTACAATACCATTAGGGTCAAAAGTAATATCAGGCATGGACGGGAAATCAAAGGAAGGGAAATCAGGAAGGTCACCATCTGGTTCGCGAGTGAAAACAGAGCTAAAGGATAACTTTAAGATTTTTGCAACGTCTTGCTTCGCGAATGGATTATTATCATCGTCGCAAAGTGTTAGCGTATCGTTCAACTTAGGATTGATGTACTTCCAGAATTGAAGGGGGTTTGTGCGTAGCATATTGGACAGTGTAGATGAAAAAAAATGAATGCTTGGCTTTGAGAACTTCTGAGGCATAAGATTTTTCAGCTTCATAATATTTATTCCATGTGTTTGGGTTCTTAGATCATGTGGCGGATCAAAAAAGCCTTTTTTTCTTGTTGTTAAGGCGCTTTAGTGTATTATTAAACCAAGGAGATGTAAGGCGCTCGGTTACAGTAATTGTAGGAATGTATCTTTTAATGAGGCTGTGCATTTTGTTTTTGAAGAGCGCCCAGTTAGTCTCAGGAGTGCCTTGTTCAACGTGGATTAGAAACCAGCTACAGAAAGCTTCGAGTTCTTGGTTAATGCTAGTGTAATCGCCTTTATCGTAAAGTGTGATTGTTTTGGTTACTTTCTTTGGTTTGGGCAGGTGACTGAAAAATGTGGCATGGATTATTGAATGATCACTAAGTCCTGGCAAATAACAAAGTGAAGATAGGGTTTCCGGGTGCGATGTTAGATTTAGATCAAGTATGCTAGGTGATTGAACAGTTTCCTTTATTGGAGAGGATATCAGCTGGGTTAAAGCGAAGGTTTGACACGTGTTGATGAAATCGCACTCAGGGAATTTTATGACGTTTCAGACGGGTTAGACCAATCTATTGTGGGGAAGTTGAAGTCACCTAGTACGAAAATAGTAGCATGTGGAAGCTTCGTGGTTACCGTGTGAAGGGCGCAGTGAAATAGAGGGATGAAGGAAGCGTCACTATCGAGGGGACGGTAACAAGCACAGATTATGGTGGGATGGAGTGAGGCGTTGTGTTGTGTTGGGTTTTGTGACACATAGGCAACTGAAGCCGTCATGCGCCAAGAACAAGGCATAGGAAAAGTCTTTTGTTGAATATTATAGAAATGTAAAAATCATCCCAGGTGTAGAGGCCCTCAAACATAAATACTACCTAGTGAACACACACACAAATTGTAGAAATGGCTACTAGTAAAAGCTTTAAAGAGGGCTGGGTAACCTCAGTAGCTTTTCTTGGCTGTGCAAGGATATCAAGGCTCCCAACCAATCAATATAAAAGCCTCAGCTTTCTTCTCAGGGGAGGGAGTGAGGCGCTAGAGCAGATGAATAATATTTCTAAAGGTGACTCTACTTTTAAGCTGTAGCATTGAAGGTTGCGATGAGTGGCTATCAAGATGCCGCCCCCTCGTTTGCCTATGCGATCGCGGCGAAAAACATCGTAGTTAGGAAATAAGGCCTGTACTTCGTTGTTACGTATGGATTCATTTAGCCAGGTTTCAGTTAGTATGACAGTGTTTCATTTAGCTGTGTCAAAGATACTAGCCAATACATCGCGTTTCGGTAGGAGGCTTCTGATGTTAGTGTAAAGAAATGAAATTGGGTTAGAAATCTCTTTATGTTGGTGACAAGCCGACAGCTACGGGGTACGTGGCACTACCTGCTGTGACGCGTGATCAAAATTATGTGTGGCATTTCAAATGGTCATCTTTTTGTGACGGAGGGTGAATTTTTCTTTCTGGCTCTTTGCAAATTGGATGAGGTTCTTACGGGCCATACAATTGTTGAGAGAACAGTCTCCAGAGATGCTGTAGTTGGTCCCTTTTAAGTTCTTTGCGTTAGTGATGACTTGCTCTTTAACTTTAAAATGCGCGAATTTTACTATTATGGGTCTGTTCTTATTCTTGTCAAAACGGCCGAGGTAGTGTGTCCGTTCGATGTCCATTGGTTGAATTGAAATCTTGAGGTTAGTACTGCAGAGTTTGGTGATTAATTTTTCTGATTCCGCCCACGTTTCCTGGCTGGTGTCTTTGAGCCCAAAGAATAACAAATTGCAACGACGAGCACGGTCTTCTGAGTCATCTAGTCTTTGGACGATATCAGCAACCCGACTCGCATTATTTTCGGCAAGGCACTGGACATTCTCAAATTCTGCTTTAAGGGAGCCTAATGAAGCACAGTCATCTTCAATTTTCACAAGTTTTGCTTTAATTTCGTCAAAGGTTTTTTTCTGATGCACCAATTTGGTACGAATAGTATTCATTTCGCTTAGAAGAGATGCCTGTCCAGCTTTGATATCGTCCAGTGCCAGCAGTATTTCACTATTGCTATCACCGGTATTATCAGCGACGCCAGCGCGGGTGGAAGGCCCAGGATTTAGCTCGACATCACCACACAGCAGTAAAAGATTTAGCAAAGCATGTGTGCAGTCAGCAACAAGAGCAGCAAGGCACTGTGGACTCGGCAGCACAATCAGACCAGCGTAACGAGTTCGCTTTGTGAAAAGAGCGTAAGAATTTTTTTTTACCTGCACGAGGCAAAGGTGAGGCGCATATTAGCGAACCTGGCTGTTGCGATGCCGCCGAGTCCACTCGAATCTTTCATTACCATATATTCCAACATGGCTCGGTACCCAGCAGGCCTTTATTGCCCTGTGTTCCCTGTGTTCTGACTTTTTCTATATTGTGTAATATGTTTCCCATGAAGGGTTCGACTGCATTTCTGCAGTGTAATGCCGTGAGCAAGCTAAGTGAATCTGTGTAGATTATGCTGTTTTGAATGTTATTCTTTATTATTCTGCCTACAGCTACAGAGACTGCATAACATTCCGCTGTAAAAATGGATGCATAGTTTGGCAGCCTATTTTTTGCCAGTTTCCTTGTATGACCGCGCTTCCAACATATTTTGCTGTTTTTGAGCCATCAGTGTAAAAATCTGTGTAGTTTGGACATGAATATTTTTCTTGCAGTGCCCGGTATTCCTGCAATATATGTGCTCGTGTAGTGTTTTTTTTTTTTTCGGAGGTGTGTTAACGTGAAGTCACACACAGTGGGAAGGCTGTACTATGGTGCTAGTGGGTCATGCTTTGAGGCGACATCAGGAAGGGTATCTGATATTCCTAAGATTTGGCAACTATCCTCAAAGCGAAGAAGCAGAGGTCTGATTGCTTGTGGTTTGTTGTTGAACAGCGTTCTGGAAGCGCACTTTGCAACAATTAGATAACAAATATGTTTCGGTAGAGACCTTACTTTTAGTACGTTTGCGCATGTGAGCATTGTTCTTCTGTGTGCTAGGGATGATTCATTTGTTTCTACATAAAGGCTATTTATGGGAGATGTTCTGTACGAACCGCTTGAGAGACGCAGACCTAAGTTGTAAACTGGGTCTAGTCATTTCAATTATGACGGCCTGACTGAGCCACGACAGACTATGCACCCATAATCTAAGCAGGAACGCACAAGTGAGCAGATCTGCAAAAGGCAAGTTCTATCGGAACCCCAGAGTTTCCTTGAGTACGATAAGGGTTTGAGATGTTTCTTCTTTAAGTAGTTTATGTGAGGTATGAATGTGAGCTTTTTATCAAATGTTATGCCTAAGAACTTGTTTTCCTGCTTTGCTGGTAACACAACGTCATTCAGGTATAGGGTGGGGTCGCTCTGTAAGACTCGTCTGAGCAAGAACAGCACAGCCAGTGATTTTTGTGAGGAAAATTTGAATCCATTTTTATCTGTCCAATTAGCTAATTTATTTAAAGTCATCTGTATATGTCTTTCACATGTTGATAGATACGCTGGAGGACGTTCATGCAATTTGCAGGTCATCTACATACACTGATTACATAATCGATTTGGGGATTATTTTTGCTATTGAGTTCATTTTTACTATGAAAAGTGTAGTGCTCAGAACACATCCCTGAGGTACATTGTTCTCCTGGATGTAATTCATTGACAGGGTAGTACCTACACATACTTGGAATGAAGGGTCTACTAGAAAGTCGCTCAAACAGTTCAGCATCCTGCCCCGGATGCCTAGATCTGCTAGGTCGTGGAGTATGCCGAACCGCCAAGAGGTGTCGTATGCTTTCTCCATGTCAAAGAAGACCGCAAGACAATGCTGTTTGTGTATGAACGCCTCCCTCACTGTGTCTTCCAGACGGACAGTATGACCTATGGTGGAGCATGCTTTTTTGAAGCCACACTGATGTATGTCGAGAAGGTGACGAGATTCAACAACAAATGTTAGTCGGATGTTCACCACACTTTCAAATGATTTTGGTAGGCAGCTGGTAAGTGCAGCTGGTCTGTAACTACCAGGACTTGATGATGGTTTGCCAGGCTTCAGGAAAGGTACTATGATGGCTTTCTTCCACGCGTCAGGTATTTTCCCTGAAATCCAGGTTTTGTTGAATTTTAGGAGTGCCTCAACGGCAGCCTCCGAGAGATGTGCAAGCATGGCGTAGTGTATATTAACTGGGCCTGCTGCTCTCTGTTTGCCTGCAGATAGTACTCTATTTAGTTCCTGTATTGTAATTTTCCTGTTATATTCTTCATTCATGCCTGCTGCTGTGGGAAGCTTTTGTTTTTCTGCTATGGTTTAGCATTTTTGAAAAGTGTTTGTGTATTTCGAAGAACTGGAAACAGCAGCAAAGTGCTCACCTAATATGTTTGCCTGTTCTTCTAATGTTGTTTGTGTACGAGGAGTGGACAGAAGTGGAAAAGTGTAAGGAGAACAGTCGCCGCTGAATTTCCAGACCTCATCCCACAATTTCTTGGACGGTCGTGAACTATTTATTTTAGATACATATTTACTCCAGGACGTTTTTTCGGCATTTCTTCGAATATGTCACGCACTGGCACGGGCCTTTTTAAATAATAACAGGTTCTCCGCTGTGGGGTACCTTCGAAATACTCCCCATGCTTTGTTTTGTTCTTTTTTTGACAGTCTGCATTCCTGTGTCCAGCAAACCTTGTGATTTTTTTCTGATTTGTCCTGATGTTTGTGGAATCGCTATCTTTGCAGCATAAATTATACAGGTGGTGAATTTTTCATTTATTTCACCTATGCTAAGTCTACTATAGAATTCTTTATGTAATGTGGCATTTGTGGCAAACACCGACCAGTCAGCTAACTGGAGTTTCCAGCGCTGGGGTTGTGTTGGAATGATTTGGATTGAGGATGATAATTTTAAAACTGTGGGTAAATGGTCACTTCCTCGAGGATCATTTAAAACATACCAAATAAAATCATTAAAAACTGATGGTGATATGAAGTTTAAATCAAGGCAGCTCATCTTTCCTGAGCTGGGACAGCAATATGTGGTTTGGCCTGTATTCATTAGGCATATGTTATTTGCTAATATAAGATCTTCAATTATTTGACCTCTGGTGTCTGTGTGCTCACTGCCCCAAAAGGGGGAGTGCGCATTAAAATCCCCAACTACCACATATGGTTCATGCAACTGTTGGAAAAGGCTTTCCAAATCGCGGATAGTAACTGTGAGGTGTGGTGGTATATGCACAGAGCCTATTGTGATCGCTTTGTATGTAACTACGCTGACTGCTACAGCTTCAAAGTTTGTTTCTAATGGTATTTCTCGTGCAGGGATACCGCTTTGCATTATGATTGCGACGCCACCTGATAGCCTGTTTGCCTCTTGTCTATCTTGTCGGAAAATTAGGAATTTTTCAAGATATTTGTGTGCCACAGTTCTTAACGATATACGAGGATGACATGACACGCAGCTTGTACCTCTGTTGTCATTTTTTCAGCGTGTGCAGGCCAGTGTGCAGTCCTATGCAAGAGGAATCCTCGAGTTGTTTGAAAATATGCACTGGTTCTTCTGAGATATGTCGTGTAAGAGGCAGGGAGACCACGCTGCCAGTATCAGATTTCCAGCCTCGAGCTCACAGAACCTACCTTATGGGACTGACTAAAAATTTGTACTGCGAAATTCTCAAGTACTGCGAATTCTATTAGATTTTTTCCGATGTCACGCAGCTACCATGGCTGTGGCCAGTCAGTTGCGTCGCTCCGGCGGGTCAGGAAGCTCCGCCCTCGGGGAATTCCCACGCGCATTCGCAGCCGGCGATGAGTCTGTGTGTGTGTGTGTGTGTGTGTGGGGGGGGTCGGCAGAGGAGCACTGACCTTTTAATGTGCAAAAAGTGATGATGATTATGGGGTTTTTTTGGCGCAAGGGCATCTACGGCCAAAGAGCGCCATGGCATATGGTATTTTCCATTTCTCAAGGTGGGGTCAAAGACCCATTTCCCAAGCATTTCACCCTAAAGAAGCCAAGCAACAGACCAGGGGAAAGCTTGTACCCATTGTATCACCGGTGGGTACCCGGCGGCACTGGTGATGGGAGCCGAGGGAAAAGCGCGAAAACACTAAAATTCAAATTTAAACTACAGCGTACTTTAATACCCCAGGCATACAGCAACTTTATTGGGAGCCCCTTTCAGAGCCCCTTTAAGACTGCTTTTCTTAGCTTTCACTATTCTGTGATTGCTATCACTAATCTCATCAAAATTTCACAACAAATAACAGTAGAATGATTCCAATTTTTGCACATGAATTCAGAGATGTTAAGAAGTGCAATAAAGCTCTCGATTTTGTCTTTGAAAAATACTTTTGTATGAAACGTTTGCATGTAAATATGTATGTTGGAATTCAGCTTTTATTTTTACGAGTACCAGGCATCTGAAAAAAAACAAACTAATACGTTCATTGCACAGTACAGGGATCTGTGAACAAGCTGGCATAAAAAACTTAAGCACTTTCTCCTTAATTATTTAGTGTACCAGAATGACTTGATGGAGGTGTTGATTGTAATTACTCAACAACAATAGCAGCTGGCTTAAAATAAAATGAAATTCTGAAATTTGCATAAAAAGTTGCCTACACCTGTGATGAATTTGGTTTGCATAAATAAGGAAAATATTTTTAATTGCTGCATTCCCCCTTAAAGAGACCCCAAAACCTCACCACTGCTCTTTCCTGTTTTTCCCATTTCTTTTCTTGCTTAACACTACTTTGCCATATTCACCAATATCCCATCAATGGATATAGAATACCACCACTGGCCAGTCTCCTTGTGTGAGAGGAGAGGAGAGCACGTTCTAAAGCATGTCACGAAGAAAAGGATGCTGAGATCAGTGATTCGCCCTTGTGTGGTCTCACCATTTTATGGTTTTATGCATTTTATGCCTTCTCGTCGACAAACAGAGTTAGACGTCATAAAAAAAGCAATGAGCCTGTGTTGGATTTTTTAAAATGTTAACTCACAAGAACACGAAAAGGTATGCGACTGCTCTCTTCAGTTTAAGCTAGTGCTCTTACCAACACAGCCTTTATAAAGAGTAGCTCACGCTGTACACAACAGGTGGTGCCACTAGGACTATCGCAACCTCGGGCCTTTTGAGCTGCCATTTGCAGCTTTGGTGAGCAGTGCAAACAGTCACTCAGCAGCTTGTGCTGCATGCCAAGCGTGTTTTTAATGGTTGTTCTTGTGCGCATGTCCACAACATTTTAAAGCTATGCATAATGAAGTGGAGGAAAACGTTCTTGTGATTGATTGGCAGAAAATCTGATGCAGCTGCTCATACACAAGCGCTTTGTGGCTCAGGCTGTTCATTTTTCTAAGGGCTGCCTTGCACGTGCACATTTTTGGGAGGATATCTACAAGTTGCTGTACCAAAAATGAATGACAGAATATAAATGCCAAGCACCTACTTAGCTAAGTGCCAGCATTAGCTACGGGAACAAATGGTAATCTTCAGCACAGTAATGCACAACTGTGTGCACCGCTGCATTGACGCACTATTCTGAAAAAGAATCCTGTTGTGGACATTAATGTGAACACAATTATAATGAAGTCATCATGTCGAGAGAGTGGGTCAAGTGCATGCCCTTGACATTGGCCACATTCGATGACACTTGACATAGTACACTGAATAATCGATGCTTTTAAAATCACACATATGCACGAGACAGTAGTTACGCTTTGCATTGAAGGATTTTGTATATTTCATCAGATTCCAGCTCACTACACCTGCGGCAATAGAACTCCAGTACAAATTTTTTCCTCCTACTTTAGTAAGGGCCCAGCTAGACACAGCAGGGCACTTAAGCTGCAATTTCAGCAATACGCATAATTTTTGTTAAGAAGCCGGAAATTTAACAGAAGATAAAATATGTGGGCAAAAACTGGGTAATCACGTATGCTTCTTTGTAAATATTTTAGTGTGCTAAGCAGTGAGAATGGAGGTCTGTACATACTTCTCCTTCTGGCCTGAATACTGAACAATGAAAAGGAATACGGCACTCATAATTTACACAGCTTGAGAACGAGTTCCACTGTCCACCACAAGTGTTAGATGCTCGACTGAAGAAGAAAGAGAAAAGGCTTGCACCAGGCTGACTGGACTGTTGAGACATTCAGGTAGTCATCAATGAGACAAATAATTCAAGTCAAACTTATTCCAGCACTACTATATATACTCTGCACATTCGCACAACGCTTCTGTGATGTCTGCCAGCTCATTATCCACTGTGAGAGCTGGAATGACACCTTGTAAGTGGGTGCCAGTGTGCTCAGCAGTCATGCACAGCAAAACCGGAATGCCTATAAAGGTGGTATGATCACATGACCAGAGATGGCAGCTCCTATGCTCTTGCACTCTAAATGTCTATATCTGAATAGTGTATTTAGTTTTTAAAATGTTGAAATCTGCAATAGCCTCCAGTACTTAGAAAATGCCAAAGTATGGCTGCTACTGGTTGATAAGGCTGCATTTGATTACTACATGCCAACCTTGGAATAAAGTTTTACCTGAAAGTGTTATTTGAATTCAATGATTTCAGGATGCACTAAAAAAGCACAGTGGAAGAACCAAGCTATTGCTGCTGTTTATTTCACCTGAAGGTCCTGAGTGTACAGGCATTATGCAGATTATGCCTTATGCAGATTCAGTAGTGAAAACCTGTTTTGAGCTACAGGTGGCAACAGTTAAATGAACACCAAGGACAAAAAGTTGGCCTGTATTAATAGGTTACTGCATTCTAGTGACAGAGAACTCCTGCATTGAAAATGGAGGTTTTATAAGCTAGAAAACACCACAAAATGAAATACAGGTGCCACCACCACTGGCCGATTTAGCAAGAATGCATGTATCGAAACAGATTTTTGGGTGCGGATTTCAGAGACAAGGCTACACCACCATTCACTTCAAAATGGCAACAACCCATCCTTTTTGGTAAAGATGTCACGAGTTCGAACCGAGTGGCGGGAATATTCTTAAATTCAATTTTCTCAGTCATAACTGTATCTTTTGCTGCCAGACAATCGTCAATATAACAATAACAGAACAATAGCTGGATGCAGTTGTCCTCAGTGTCCTTTTAAATCAAAAGCTTCAAGAGCTCGCAAGAGGTGCTGCAACACAGCAGGATGAATGCCAGCTATCACTACATTAAAATTTCAGCACTCAAGTGACTACAGCTACAGTGATAGCATGACACACTAGACTAGATCGATATATTATAATAACAATGTAGGCAACTGTCTCTCAGACCCGACAGTTATCTGCCTGGCCATGGTTTACATGAATGTTTCCTCAGGTCCTGACTATAATAATGTGATATTTCTTATTTTGCTGCCTTATTCTTATTCGTCACTGAGAACATCATTACAGACACATCAGTGTCCTGTATTTATGTTCACATTGATTTGAGCTTTACTAGTTGCTGTTCAAAGCAGAACCTATCCTTCGAAATAAGATGATCTGATGTATCACCATCACACTAGTATAACATCAGACGTGCAAAAGACCCACCGCCAGGTCCTCTTGGGGGGTGCTGCTAGCAAGGCTGGTCTCCTCCTCCATGGGCAAGCCAGCCATTTTGGCCAGCAGAAACTGGCCACCTACAACAGGCACCAGCCGAAGTGGCGGGCTATCTGCCTGTTCTGCTAACTGGTCCACCAGCACAAGCCCTGGCAGACTGTCCCCTGCACCTGTCATACACACCTGTCAGCCGGCTTGATTTTTCAACAGTGTATTGCTCTACATATTGGCAACATAGTCTGAGCAAAATCGTGCACAAAACTTGAAAAACATGTTTCTTAAACACAATGCAGTACAACTTAAAGCCATGCTTTCTGCCTACTAACACCAAGCTTAATAAAAAAACAAAAACAGCATGTCGACACATGAAACATGTTTTGCAATTCAGCCATAACAGTGTTTATTCGAATCTAGGCCGATAGCTTTTTTAAAAACACGAGATATCAAACTCTCAGGTCAGCTCAGATTCGAGGATTTTGTCGTGTTAATAAAATATGACAACACATAAAAACGAAAAAAAGTAGCACGCAGGTGGCGCCCGCACGAAACGCCAACAGAATACGGCACTCTAGCCGTTACTATCCATACCCTATGCTGATAAAAGCACACATGAGCATTGGGTGCACCTCCATGATTGGCTGCGATTTTGACCTCCTTTCCTCTTCATGTGGTGGAGTGGGCACATGATAAGGTCAGAGGAAACGAGGACAACTAAGCAGGTTCGTGGGAATAAATGGCGTTTGCATGCTGTTCCTGCCATCTTTCTCAATTGTTTTTTTGGCTGGCTTACATTCGAGGAAACTTTCTTTTTAAATTTGGCCTTCAACTTTTTGATGTCGGCTATGAATCGAGGCCGACCTAGATTTGAGTAAATACAGTAGCTTATATATTATGCAAGCACGTTGTTTAGAATCTTACAAGTACAGGGCAAATATATATCTACAGCATTTGTGAAAAATATACAGGCCGCTGAATTTGCTTCTAGGTCTTGCTGTGCGACTTGTTTTGCATTGTCAGCATATGGAATATCTTAAAGGTAAGATCAACTTTCGTACTCATGATTTCAAAGCTTAGAACTTGCAGCAGTATTAGAGAGCCTCACTACATAGCAGGCAATGCTGCGGAGGCTATGGAAGTAGTGCATCCGCGAAACCATATTACTCCGCCACATATCATTCGCTCTTCTCGAAGCCTCGGTGAGTGCTTGGGCGAAAACTAGGAGCGGCATAAAACGAAATGGTAGCATTAAAAATTGCGGTAGAAGCTGTGAGGTGTTCAGTGTTCGGGCCCTCTGGCTGTAATTTTCACTTAGTATGAGCTACTTTTTAGGCATGGACGGAGTAAGCACAATTCGCACTACTAGGTGGGTATTATACCGCCACACGTAGTTCTTGCTTCTCGAAGTCTCGATGAGTCACATGATGAAAATGTGGAAAAAGATAAAATGAAGTCCTCCAGCAGTCACAACACTAAAAATCTGGCGCAACGAAATATGCCTGTGTTCACTATGGCTGTACTTTTTGGGCGCAGACTTAGCCAGTGCGAACAGGTGCGCTAGCTTTGGCAGCGTTGACTACTGTGTATAAAACGGAGTATATATAGCAACATCTGTCGCATACAATTCACTCTATCTAAACACTGGCACTTGTTTGCCACTCTCCACATCAATCGCATTACAAGCTCTTAACGTTCTACGCACAATAAACACAGGTAAGAGCAACTTGACAACAGTGTTCACTAAAAAGAATGAATGCTACTAAGTCGCACCTTCACACAAGGTTACTTCTTAGCAGGACTAACAAAAAAAAATGGAGAGGACACTTAAGTTCCACCCTTAGGGTATGAAGCGATAGCGCAGTGATTAGGCTTTCCATTCTGAGCAGTTTGACACCTTTGAACACATTTTCATTTTTTAAATTGTTTCAATTAATTGATCAATTACACACTCTAAATTTTCTTAGCTAGCATCACCAAGCACTGGCTTTTCATTCCGAGCATTTTGACACCTTTGAACCTTTTTTCCAATTTTTTCATTTTTAATTAATCCGTTAATTACAATTATTTCATTACCTAATCATCGCCTATCATACACCAATCAATCATCAATCACTAGAAACACAAATTACCATACGATTTTTTTTACGCAGCCCCGATTATCCAGAACATTCTGCGACAAACGGTTGGCATACGATTTTTTTTACGCAACCCTCGATTATTTCCGACACGCGGTGCCGACTACTACTAATACTAAGCAGACGGCTTTTCGACCGAACGAGCTGTATACGCTGTCGCATAAGAAAACGCCAGAAATCCGCGTATGTCCGATAGCTGACAACTTTTGATATGCGCCGTTCACCGGAGCCGCATTAAATGGCGGGGCTGACGTTGCCACGGGTCGGCACACGTCGACCTCATCGCGAACATCCGAACGTAAATCTTTTTCAACCTCGCAAACTAGACAAGAAGTTATGGCTCGCAGAATTCGTCTGAACCGCCCTCCTTCACCCCAAACGGGAAGCAGATCGAGAAGCGCTAGCCTCAACCGATGGCAGAAGAAAATGGCGGTGCTCACAGAAGCGGGCATGGCTTGAGGACCTAACCCTTACAAGAAACTTCAACATCTTCATCGCGATATAAATAAAAACCGGCGTTTAGCCTCAGCCGCAAAGTGTAAACAATAAAGTACCACTAGTTTCAAGATAAATCATCGGCCCTGAGCACGCTTTAGCCTAGTTATGACAGCCAACGCCAACAAACCGCTAACCTCGGTTTAAGGTTGGTTGGCCTCAAATAAAGATGGCACATACCCACTACGGGGGAGTGGCCAAGACACTGGCGGTTAATTGATGGAAAACAAAAACGTTTTGATGTGCAAAGGAGTAGTAATAGTATATATAGGCTGACAGATTGGAAGACGCAAAGACAGGGGTCCTGTTAACATGGAGATCGAAGACGAGACAATAGCTTAATGTACATAAACGTATACAACGTCTGTATGTTTCAATTTCGTACTGACTGAGAGCGGGATGACAAAAAATAATTAGAATGGGAGTCGCTGCGTTTCTTGAAGGAAATTTTGCACAGCAGAGCGCACATTCCTGTCGCTTCGTCCAAGCAAAGAAGCGCCAATGGAAAGAACAATCGCAGAGGACACAGGCAGACCCAACTGGTGAAACGGAATTTGTAACAGGCGCCTCCTCAAAAAAGAGAAGCGGCGGCAGAACAGCAGGAAGTGATCTATTGTCTTAGGTTCCTCTATCCCTTCCCTTACGGCGCGGTTCAGGTGTCCAACATTACATGAGACAGATACTGCGCCATTTCCTCTCCCCCAAAACCAATTATTATTATTTCCCGTGTGCTGAGCGATGTCGACGTTAAAGATCCCCAAATGGTAGAAATTGTCCTTGTTGACCTCCGTAAACATGGCACATACCCACACGGGGGTATTGGCCAAGGTTTGGCGGTGAATGCCAAAGAGAGTCACAAATGTAAGTAAGGAAAAGAAAGGCATGAGGCGGAGTAGAAATTATTCCGGAGGAAAGAGGTGCCGCAGTGGAGGGCTTCGGAATAATTTCGACCACCTGGAGACCTTTAACACTGACATCGCACAGCACACGGGCGCCTTAGCGTTTTGTCTCTATAAAAACGCAGCCGCCCGGTGGTCGAAATTATTCCGGAGCCCTCCACTGCGGCACTTCTTTCACTCCCTCCTTTATCCCTTCCCTTGCGGCGCGGTTCAGGTGTCCAACGATATATGAGACAGGTACTGCGCCATTAATTCCTTTCCCCCAAAACCAATCATTACAATATTCCGGAGCCCTCCACTACGGCACCCCTTTCTCTTCTTTCACTCCCACCTTCCTCTCATTTGCTACTGCGCAGGCGCGCACGATGCTGCCTCATTTCAGGATGTTCTCCTGAGCGCCGTAAGGGGATAAAGGAGGGAGTGAAAGAAGAAAGGAGGTGCCGTAGTGGAGGGCTGCGGCATAATGTCGACCACCTGGGGATATTTAACGTGCACTGACATCGCACAGCACACGGGCGCCTTTGCGTTTCGCCTGCATCGAAACGCAGCCGCCGCGGTTGGGTTCGAACCCGGGAACTCCGGATCAGTAGCCGAGCGCCCTAACCACTGAGCCACCGTGGCCACGAATAGCATCCAAGATTGCGGCCTCCATAGCAATGACATTGTATTAGAGCGTTAAGCTTTAATTCTCGCGTTTCGGGTCTCAGCGTTATGACGTAAATCGTAACCCCGTGGTTGTCATGCTAACCGAGGTGGTTAATTAATGAAATATTTAATTAACAGGCGGTAGCGTGATGCCCGAGCACCACAACTTGAAACTATTTAAACTATGTCGATCTGGTATATATATCCGTCTGGCCACTTAGTTTCGACATTCGTGCAAAATTTGTGGGCCAACCGTTTGCCGCAGAATGTTCTGGATGGTGTCATAAGATTCAGCGTTTCATGCAGCATAAACCAACTAGTTAAGTTAGAGTCTAGATCGCGGCAGGGATTCGAACCGGCGACCTATGTTAAGGTGTGATAACTCTTGGTATTCGATCGCTGCCTCAGCGTCGGCTCATTTCTAAAGCGAAAGCTTTACTGGCCTAGCGGCGCTGATTTCGCCGTGGGCTGCAGTTTGACCTGGAACGTCCTTGCTGCGCCGCTGCCATAGCAACGCATCACGTGACTTCTCCGCGCCGCCGAGCCGTCGCTGCGCCGGGGCTCTACAGCCGCGGAACGGCTGCTGCCTGACCACGTGATCTAGCCGAGCAGACACGGCTTCGCGTCTGTAACGTTGAGTGCGTTCCGCGCACTGGATAGGCAGGAAGGGTTTTCTGGCAGGCTAGTTGGTGCTTCTCGTTCATGATTAAACTGCGCGATAGAACGGGGACAGAGAGAGGAAACACGTACACACACAAAGAGCGCAGTGGGTGTGTACATATTTCCTGTCTCTGTCCCCGTTCTATCGCGCAGTTTAATCATGAACTGGATAGGCAGCGCGCCCACCCCGCCACCCTGGCAGGTGGCAGTTAAAGGTGCTGTGAAAGGGGGTCTCAACAAAGATGCATGTGCCTAGGATGCTAAAGGACGCCGCTTCACAAATATCCTCCTGCAAGTATTTTTCAGATGCGCTTCGTAGAAGCCGAGTTATATGTAGTCAAAATTTGAATTTACGCGACTTCGCGCCTTTCTCTCTCCTCTCCTCACTTTTTTCACGCTGAAATGTCGGCGATCAATTGGAGATCAATGCATAAATGCAGTCACATCCATTAAATATCTAGGCCTGACAATTACTACCAATCTTAAATGGGATATGCATCTCAATGATATATGCTCCAAATCATTCAGGAAATTATGCTATCTACGCAAGAAGTTAAAAGGGTCCCCATCGAGCGTAAAACTTGCAGCATATCGCACTATGATTCGACCAGTCCTAGAGTACGCCTCTATTGTGTGGGATCCGTATCATGTAAAAAACATCGAGCAGGTGGAGCGCATCCAAAGTCATGCAGCCAGGTTCATCTCATCCGATTACCGGAAACGTCCTTCCGTTACTAACATGCTGAGGCAGCATAAGTTGGAGCCACTCCAGATGCGCAGATTGCCAGGTTAAAATTTTTGCACTTACTATATCATAACAAAACAGGATTGTCACGTGATTCATATTTACTTTGTGCACCACAAAGATCATCAAGGCTGAACCACACAAAAGTGATGAGGCCATACAATGCCAGGACTAAGCAGTTCCAAAAATCTTTTTTCCCATGCACAATCGAACAATGGAATTGCCTGCCTGCTTCGGTTGTTGAATGTACTAACATTAATACCTTTCAGCGTTCTTTGCAAGCTTAATTACTTTTTGTAACCCTCTCCTGCCTGGGCAGCACTGCTGCCTGCAGTATTTTGAAATAAATAAATAAAGAAAATCAAAGTGGAAGGCAAAACCATTCCTAAAGTTGAGCAAATAAGAATCCTGGGATTCTTTATATAGGAAAGCGGATACAACGACGGCGTCATAAAAAAAGCTGCACATCTACGCGTCGAAAGTCATCTTTAGGAGAATCTCCCTCAGGGGTAGAGGCCTTAGAGAGAAAAGCCTACTAAAATTAATACAGACTTACGTCTTTAGTCGAGTGTGCTATGCCACACCATCCCTAAATCTAAGAGCGGACGAAAAGAGGAAAATGGACTCCCTCATCTGAAGATGTATCAAGAGAGCTCTAGGACTCCCGATGCGCACCTCTACAGAGGAACTTCTCGCCATGGGTGTGCACAATAGCTGGGAAGAATACACAGAGGCAGTTCGCATGGCACAGCTAGAGAGACTTAGCAGCAGCACCACGGGCAGAGCTATCCTGTAGATGGTGGGCTTGCAGACCGACCACGGGCTGCACCGTAAAACTGACATCCACCCTAAATGTAGGGAGAAAATAGCAATACCCCCCTCCCGAGCAACATTCATCCGGAGCGTAATACCGAAAGGAGGAATAAGAAAGCCGAGGCGCTTACAAAACGATTCGGAAAATGAAGCCCGAAGAGGTCGCCTACGTTGACGCGGCTAGTAGGAAGTCAGGCGCAGCGGTTGCCTCAGTAGTCAACGGACTAGGCGCCCCCGCGTCGGCAGCCACTATTTGCAGCCACAACATAGAGATGGCAGAAAAAGTTGCCATAGCGCTCGCTTGCGCAGGAACGAAAGCAAAATTCGTAGTCAGCGACAGTAAAACTGCCATCTGGAATTTCATGAAAGGTAGAATCACGCCGGAAGCGACGTCAATCATGGCCGGCAGAGAGCTAACCCGAAAGTCAGCTTAATATGGACCCCAGCGCACGCGTCGGTTCCCGGCAACGAAGCGGCACACGAGTTAGCCCGAGCTCTCTACTTCCGGGTAACCGTGGAACCGCCGGGCTGTCGGAACCTGGACGAGCACGCGCAAACCTATTCCGAAATCGTTGAGAACTATAGACTAAACAGATAACTGGTGCCGCCACCGGATAATATGCTAAGTAATAAAGAAGCGAACGCACAGCGGCGCCTACAAGCCAGAAATTTTGTTAACCCAGTATGGGTCTTTCACATCCTACCATGGAAACACGAAAACAATCGAAAACGAGAACTCCGCTGGAGTCGAAGAAAATATTCATAGCAGAGAAAGCTGCGGAGCGAACATTGCGCTTGGCAGAAACCAGCTATCCGCCTGGCGGCTCAGGCCACGAAGAGACGAAATCTCTTTGTTAGCTTTTAGTCGCGGAGGATCCGCCCCCCCGTCCTCCAGGCCTGCGTGCCGGGGGTGGGGAGCAGTAATGTGTCTCCATTTCCGGTGGAAATAAAAGCTGTCATCCATCCATTGGGCAAAAGCCCAGCATGACAGGTCGCCGCTAGGGGCAGAAGCGGGAGTTTTAAAAATTGTATCGTAAATTATCGGCTCGCTTCTGAGGTCTTGTACGCGGCATGAACGCTCTAATTAGCATGTACTCTACATAATGCGAGCATTTTATAGCCAACCTCAAACACCCTTTTCTGGTTGATCGCGAGAGGCTGGTCACCCAATGAACGCTGCGGCCTATTGCTGCAGTGCCGCATGTCTGCCACAACGTTGTCAGCACTAATGCATGCAGCCCACATCTCTCTCACCACCGCCGCGTACCTTTACTGACCGAAGGAGCCAGTTATGCACCCTTCCTTTCCTCAAAATCATCGGCATCTAGAACGCAAATGCCAATGAACACAAAAAACTCCGACAGCTTTTGCTTTGTATATCCTAGATTAGTTGAGCTAATCCACATTAATTTTTTTCCCTCTCTAATCGCTTCTGTTTCTGTCTGTGTCTTGCCACTCCCCCGTACAGGGTATGTGCCATCTTTATTTGAGGCCAACCAACCATGAGCACGGGGTGGTAACGTAATCGTGTATATGAACTATATTCTAGTTCACTATGATACACACGGTGTTCAATGCGGTCGCTTGTCGAGAAAACTTCGCCATAACTAGAGCTGCAAAACTATCGACTGCTTATTTCAACCGCGTGGCAGCTGAAAGAAAGTGATCTCTAGCAGATCCAAAGGTGATCAACTTTGTGTGTCCGTCCGTCATTTGCATGCCGCAAAATTACGGAACGTATCACAGCACAGCACGTCAAAGTTTTAGCATCATTGTATGATAAATATGCTATAGCAGGAGACAACTTTAAAAAAAAGCAACAATCGGTAACACTGGTAAGGCTAAGGCTCTCAATTGGGCTAGTTGGTTGTAATCACACGCTTACTAGCGCATGTACACAGACACGGACAGGGAGAGAGCAGGATGCATGCCAGGATTTTTAAAGTGCACTGACATCGCACAACACACGAGCGCCTTTTGTGTTTCGCTTCCATTGAAACGCGACCGCCACGGCCGGGTTGGAACCCGGGAACTCGTAGCCGGGTAACACTGAGACACGGTCTGCGGCGTCCTGAATTAGTCCGCTAGCCAGTCACAACAGTTAACGATATCACCTTTTTAATACTCTACTTTATAAAGAAGAAAACGTTGAACATTTGTTTCTGAGGAAAGGAAATGGTCCAGTAACTGTCTCACTTATCTCGGTGGACGCCCGAACCGCATAACGGAAGGGATAGGGGGAGTGAGAGAATAGAGGACGAAAGAGGTGCCGTAGTGGAGGGCTGCGGAATAATTTCGACCACCTGGGGATC
Source organism: Amblyomma americanum (assembly GCA_030143305.2). Classification (NCBI taxonomy): domain Eukaryota; kingdom Metazoa; phylum Arthropoda; class Arachnida; order Ixodida; family Ixodidae; genus Amblyomma; species Amblyomma americanum. The sequence goes on along the minus strand of JARKHS020000575.1, from coordinate 11,614 downwards.
TTCAGCGTGCACTGACATTGCACAGCACACGGGCGCCTTTGCGTTTCGCCTGCATTGAATTGCGGCCGCCGCGGTTGGGTTCGAACCCAGGTACTCCGGCTCAGTAGCCGAGCGGTCCAACCACTGAGCCACCGCGGCGGGCAAGTGCCCGATCTCCCTTCTCCTCCATCACACACGCACACACACACGCACACACACATCCTGTTACATATCCCCAACGGAGGCAAGCGTCGCGGCCGTTGCTCGCTTCTGATTTGCTGCAGTGTTTCCTTTCATTTATTCTTTTTTTCATGAGCAGGCACTGAAAGGTGGCGCTCGCTTGTGATTTTGGCGGGAAAACGTGGCGTGACCGTTAGAGCCGCCGGAGCCAGTGGCCATAGCAGTCTCTTTCGTGCGTCGTGCCTGCCTGCGTTTCAAGTGTGTGCTGTGTGGCGTGCTCGTTTCTGATAGTGAAGAGTGGCGGAGGAGCAACAATGTTTATAAGTACATTGATATCGGTTGACCTGCTTGGTGTGCCGCGCAGTAGGTGCAAGAACACCGACTACGACTGCCCAGAGTTCACGTACAACACGTCGCCGCTCTCTGCGGACTGTGGGCGGTCATCAGCCATTCATGGTCATTTTGAATATCTAGGCAAGCAAATTATTTTAGCGAGAGCTACACTGGGCTAATTTTTTTAAAGTTTTTTTTGGGGGGGAAGGAAACGGCGCAATATCTGTCTCATATATCGTTGGACACCTGAACCGTGCCGTAAGGGAAGGGATAAAGGAGGAAGTGAAAGAAGAAAGAAGAGGTGCCGTAGTGGAGGGCTCCGGAATAATTTAGACCACCTGGGAATCTTTAACGTGCACTGACATCGCACAGCACACGGGCGCCTTAGCGTTTTTCCTCCATAATAATGCAGCCGCTGCGGTCGGGTTCGAACCCGAGAACTCCGTACACTGGGCTACCAATCGAGCATTTCGTGCTACACAATCGAGCATTCCGCGGTGGCCGGGAGAGGCCAGCTGTGCGCATGCGCCATTACCATAGCAACCGGAGAGGAGCAGCAGGTGCGGCGGCCGTAGGCGGCTGCGCTCCCGCTCCATCGTCAAAGCTACGCGTGACGTCACGCGGATGGGCAGTTGCGCGCCACGCGCTCCGTCGCGGCCTCGCCGCTCTATCAGCCAAACCGTGCGTCGCATGCGAATCATTGCGTATAAAAGGCGGAGATGTAATGGGCGGTTGTATCACAACGTTTGACATGGATGTAGAGGAGAGTCCAGCCGCTGCTACAAAGCGGCATAGAAAAGTGAAGATAACTCTTCCGATCCCGAGGTTGTCGCCCGGCACTTGGCTACTCAACAGAGAGAATGAGCGTAAGAAGGCGAAGAGAGCAACGGAGATGCCCGAACAGAGAGAAGAACGCCTTGCCAAACGGAGATGCCAGAGTGCCGAGCGTAACAGACGGCGCATGGCCGCCGAGATGGAGCCCAATGTCTCTCATTTCTAAACATACAGTGACCACAACAAGCTCAGCCAGGGAAGCGTACCTCTCGCTACGTATATCCTGGCACAGTCGAGCTAAGCCACTGCCAACTTTTTTTTTAATGTCCTTGCTCAATATACGTTTTTGAACTATTTTCCGAGCAACGACGTTTTCAGAGTAAAGTGTAGGGGATATTCTTATTCACCTTCGAACTTCGAGGGTCAGGCAAAGTTTTTAGCTGCCATTTGACTCAGGTCGTGTGGTCGACCGGGAGAGATGACAAGAAATAATAGTTACTCTTGCTGCCATTGCTGCGAGTCGTCTAGTTCGCCACCCGGTTTCCGCCTGTCCTGGCGTCTTGCGCTCGTTAGGTTAGGATCTTTGGCGCCAAAGTTTCGCAGCCGCGTTGCGGTCCGCGTCGGTGGCCATGTTTGGGAGATTGGATTGCAAGACATTTCGTCAGAAGGAAAAATGCAGATGGTCCGTGCTAGGTGGTTATCAGTCCATGGCTGACAGCGACCTGAGTAGCCCATTCAATGGCCCGGGTTTGAACGCCCAGGTCTGAGCTGACCAACACGGCCTCCCATTGCTCGAGACCAGGAACTTGTATTAGATTCCGGTGGCGGCTTTTCTTTGCAATTCCACAATATGTGATCGGAAGTGGCTATTTCTCCACATAGTGTACATTCCGGGTCGTAATCACTGGGATATAATTTTGATAGTAAGTAAGCAGTCATTAAGGATCGTGTCTAGAGTCACCTCCAGGAGTTTTGCTCCTTATCTAAGGTTTTATCTGGAGGAGGGAAGATCCTCCTTTCTAGTTTAAAATGGTTAGTAATGTGATATGATGCTAGGCCGTCCTTTGAGAAACTCTCGGCAACTACCGCGTCCCCTGCTCGGCTGACGAATACTAGAGGTTTGATGTGTGCCGCTTCGTTACCAGGATTCCCCGAGTGCGCCGGGACCCATATCAACTCAATAATTCTGCCAAAGTTGTTTGTTTGAGCCAATATGTTCATTGCTGCCTGAGAAATTCTGCCCCTCACATAATTGCATTTGGCGAATTTATAGTCGCTTAGTATAGTATCAGCATTGGTGTTAATGATGGCAAGAGCGATAGCCGCCTCTTCTGCCGTTTCTGAGGATCTCGTTTTAGTAGTGCCGGTGACTAACAGTCTGCCTTGCATGTCCACCGCCGCTAGTGCAAACGCTTGTTTCTGTGGACATTCTGAGGAATCTACATATATCGCTTGTTCATGTTGGCTGTACATTCTGTGTAGAGCTTTTACCCTAGCGTTCCTTCTTTCCTCGTGGTGATGGTTTATGGAGGTTTAATGTCCCAAGGAAACTCAGGCTATGAGGGACGCCGTAGTTAAGGGCTCCGGAAATTTCGACCACCTGGGGTTCTTTAACGTGCACTGACATCGTACAGTACACGGGCCTCTAGAATTTCACCTCCACCGAAATTCGACCGCCGCGGCCGGGTTGAACCCGCGTCTTTCGGGTCAGCAGCCAAGCGCCATAACCACTGAGCCACCGTGGCGGATTTCTCCTCGTGGTGAGCAGGATGCATATTCTTAGGTGGCTCAGTGGTTAGGACACTCGGCTAATGATCCGGAGTACCGGGGTTCGAACCCGACTGCAGCGGCCGCATCTCTATGGTGGCGAAATGCTAAGGCGCCCGTGTGCTGTGCAATGTCAGTGCACATTAAAGATCCCCAGGTGGTCGAAATTATTCCGGAGCCCTCCACTACGGCACCTCTTTCTTCTCTTAAGCCTCTCCTTTATTCCTTTCCTTACGGTGCGGTTCAAGTGTCCGTCGTATATGTGAGACAGATACTGCGCCATTTCCTTAGCCCAAAAACCAATTTTCAATTTTAGGTATTTATTTATTCAAGTTACTCACAGGCTCATTTTACATAACAGCATTATGTGAGTGGGGCAGTATACACATGAATTCAGAAAGCATTAGAGCGAATCAACGATTGAAGAGAAACGTTATATAATAGTTAGCAAGAGAGATTCAGCAGAATACAAGAAAATTTTAAAAGGCGTTATACAAGCTTCAAAAATGCGGCAAGATAGAAATGGAACATGATTTTTCACTTAAGTTAGCAAGGGCACACTTTCATTCATATTATACAGCAGTAAAACTCTTTTCTGGTAGAACCACATAAAACCAATATATTAGGCGATTATGGTGCTTATCATATCTCGAAACATGGCAGGATTTCTGGTGTTTGTAACTTCGTCAGGAAGGCTATTCCAAAGGCTTATGGCACGTGGTAAGGAAGACAAGGGTTTAGTACGACCAAAAATACGCGTAAAGCTGTTTTAAACAGATTGTGGAGGCGATGTGATGTACGACATGGCCGTGACAAAGGCAGAGTGTGACTCTGAACACTGAAAACCATTTTATGAAATAAGCAAAGGAGTGCAACTGTACAATGTGATTCTAAACATTCAAGTGATAGAGATAATACCTGTGCTACAAGGGCATTTCGAATGCCTTCCAAACGAATGTCATTCGACTCGACTGCCAAACCTGCGCTGCTACACGACGTTTTTAACGGCATTTGGTTCACATGACATTCGAGTCGACGGAGCTCCGTGGAGACATTCGAGATTTTGGAATGCCTTCGAGGCGCAAGCGCACTACTCTCTACCGCAGCGTCTTCGCGCCATAGGTGGCAGCATAAGTTTTGAAGAGCAAATACGTTCGTTAAACAATGAAATTCTAAATACTATTTATATACACTACACAGATCTTTTCCAGAAGTTTTGTTAGCAAGCAAATATTTACCGCATACTCTGGAACCCATCATAAGAAAGGCAGCCATTTTGGCCCGGTGCCAGTTTTTTCACTTTGTGCTGTTGCTTTTGCTGTTTTGTCTTTTTATTTTGTGTGCGTGTGCATCTGTGTGTACATTTTAAGTGGGCTTTTTTTATTCAGTGAAAATTATTGCACTTTTTCGTTTTTTACGACACACGCAGGAGATAGAGCCGAATGTAGCCAACAGACTGCACACAAAAAATGGCAGGGCTATGGGCTTGGGCCTCTGTTAGAACAGAGGCATTTAGTAATGAATTAATAGTAAAATTTATTAGAAATGACATATTACTTTTAAAAGTAGCAATTTTATAGCGGACTGTAACTATACAAATTAATTGTTGCTGCTATATTGTTTAAAACAAAACTTGACGGCAGCAGCGCCCCTGTAGCTTGGAGGCAGAATTCTGAAGCTTTTGAATGCTTTTGGAATAGTCGTGTAGCACCGTGCGTGTCCGTCCAGTCCGAATGCCATTCAAAATCTCGAATGCCGTTTGACCCGAATGTCATTTCAACGTACCCGTGTAGCACAGGTATAACTTGATGTTAGTGACGCTGGAATGGCAGTTATAATCGCGAGCGATGAAACGTGCGGCACGGTTCTGTATGGATTCGAGGCTACGTGTTAGATATACTTGGTGAGGTGACCAGATGGGCGATGCAAATTCGTTGCGGACGAACAAATGACTGGTAAGCCAGTTTTCGAGTGTCAGATGGTGCACCATAAAGATTACGTTTTAAGTATCCGAGAGTGCGTGAAGCCTTAGCTGTGATTTTATTTGTGTGTCGACCAGGAAAGGTATGCAGTAAGATGAATGCCGAGATATTTGTATGAGGACGCTGTTGTGACTTGGTGCCTGTTGAGCGAGTAGCTGAAGGAGGAATTTGATAGCTTACGGCTGAAAGTCATTAATTTACACTTATCAGTATTAACCGTCATTAGCCACTTAGAGCACCAGTTTGTTACATGGTCTAGATCTTTCTGTAGAGCAAGATGATCAGCTGGATTAGAAATTTTACGGTAAATAATACAGTCATCGGAAAACGGATGTTAGAGGTAATGTCGGTTGGCAGCTCGTCAATATATATTAAAAATAGTAACCGACCGAGACCACTGCTCTGGGGAAGACTGGACGATACTTCAGAAAGGGAGGATGAGCAATTATTTAGACAGGTGAATTGTTTGCGAAATGAGAGGAAATTTCTAATCCATGATAGTGTTAACGAGTCAATATTTAACGAGGAGAGTTTCGTAATTAAACAACAATGTGCTACCGTGTCGCACACCTTAGACAAGTCAATGAATATACAATCAGTCTGCTGGTTATCATTCATGTTAGACAAAACATCGTGAGTAAATTCCATGAGTTGTGCATCACACGATAGTCCTTTTCTGAAACCATGTTGATGAGGGTAAAAAAAGCTGTTTTGTTCAAGATGCTGCGCAACGTTTGAAGCAATGATATCTTCAAATAGCTTACATGCAATACTTGTTAAAGATATGGGTCGGTAGTTACTGATATTACTTTTGTCCCAAGATTTGAACACACGGATGAATCTGCCAATTTTCCAATCAAACAGAAGTTCGCCTGTAGAGAGACACTGCTGAAAAATGTGACACAGCTAGGATTAAGCTACTTGAGTTTAAAGTTAGTTTAAGGATCTTGGCATTAATTCCATCTGCACCAGAGCTAGTGGACATTTTAAGGTTTTTTATTAATGACTTGACACCTTCAACGGTCAATTCAATCGGGGGTCATATATCTGTATTGGTCTTCGGTGGTGGCGGGAATTTTAGAATGTTCTTCTTGGGTGAACACTGATGTGAAATAATTGTTGAAGATGGTCGCACTTCTTTCGTCAGAAATGAAATTTCTGGCATCCTGTAAAACGATGTGGGCCTGCATGTTAGCTGGGGAGATAATAAGCCAGAATTTTCTCGGGTTGCGGTGCATAATAGATTGAAGGTCATACGAATAAAATTTATGCTTCGCTTTACGGATGGCACGGCAGTATTGTTTTTCCCATCGTTTCTGTTGCAGTTGCAGCGAGGGGGATCTAGATTTTTTCATTGCTTTGGATAAGCGCTTCTTTTTATTCCTAAGTGAGAGGAGTGACCTGTGATACCATGACTTAGAAATGTTGACCCGAAAAGAAATTTGGGGTATATGAGCAAACATTAATTCCAGCAACTTTAAACATGGTCCAGTTTTCATTAACAATACGGGAAGAAAAAGTAGAAAAGTATGAGCAAGAAAATCCCTGCAGACCAGTGTTAATGGCACTGCAATCCGCTTTTTTATAGTTGAAGATGAGCTTAGATGTGAACAGCCGTGTATGGGATGGGACGTCAACTGTAAAAGTGAGAATCTGATGGTCACTGAATCCCTCACTAGTAGAAATGGTGCTTGAGTTTTCGGGGCATGACGTTAAAACGAGGTCAAGGATATTAGTTCCACTTGTAGGTTGGCTTACTAACTGTGCAAGCGAAAAGTCCTAGAAATGGTGCTTGAGTTTTCGGGGCATGACGTTAAAACGAGGTCAAGAATATTAGTTCCACTTGTAGGTTGGCTTACTAACTGTGCAAGCGAAAAGTCCAATGTTAAGTCGATGAATTCTTTGGAGCAGCGAGAGCTAGAGATGAGGTTATGCCAGTCAATGTCTGGGTAATTAAAGTCGCCCATCAGAAATATATTAGCTTTGGGAACTTTGGCTCTAATGGCAGTGAGGCTATCGCGCAAATGAGATATGGAGACATCAGAAATTTCTGACGGTCTGTAACATGTGCCTATTATTGAGTTAACGAATGATGACTTAAATGCAGATCCAGATAATCTCAAGAGGACTGGGTAGGTTAACGAGATGAGATGCAATGTGTTTCCTGATGGCTATTAAAACACCTCCTCCCCTTTTGTTTTCTCTATCTTTGCGGTAGATCACGTAGTCGTTAACATCGGGCAGTACTTCAGTGTCGGAAATATCAGGGCTCAGCCACGTTTCAGTTAATGCTAAAATATCACACTCACTATTTTCTAGGTACGAACTTAGTTCAACACGTTTAGGTAGCAAACTACGCATGTTAGTGTATGATAACTGTAATAGTGACGGCGTGTGTGTACGACGTGAAGAGTTAGAATGATTTATTGTACCAGCCATCATTTCCCATGCAAGCTATCTTGTCGATCGGACTACATTCCCAGATACAGCGTCAAGCACGTAGGTGGTGTCACCCATGCGCAGTTTCTCTACAGTAAGTTTATACGATGCACTCTGTGGCTTCTCACACTCAAGTAGGCGTTTTCTTGCTATCCGTGTTTTCAAGGAAAAATCTTCTCGTACAGCATAACCTATATAACCTATATCCTTGAATTTGGGCCCCTTTTCCGGAATGTGCTGTTTGTCTTTGAAGTGCAAAAAATTCACAATAATTGGTCTGCATTTTTCTTCTAGGTACTTTCCAAGGCAATGTGCATGCTCTATTTGAGCCGGCTCGGCTGCTCCACCAAGGGTTTCCGAGCATAGGTTTATTACTTTAGTCTCAGCGGATGACCAGGTTTTGTCTGAGAGGTCAGGTAGGCCGAATAAAAGCAACATGCCTCAGTAACATGCTAGAAAAAAGCTGCTTCCATACTGTACAAAAAAGCTTTCTGCAGCAAGAGCAAAGACTAATAAAAGCAGGCTTTCCTGCACATGTTATCAAAGGTGTGTCTGAAAAGCTTCTAAAAAAAAAATGAAAGCCAAACCTAAGGTGATGGAAGAAAGGAAGGACAAAAGAAAGTGTGAAGTTATGCCTTACTTGCACGCACTTTCACACAACATAAAGAAGGTCGCGAGTAGGGACGATGTCGATGTAGTCTTCTCAGCCCCGCGAAAACTGGCCAGTTTGTGCAGAAGAATTGACGACAGGAAGAGTAAAATTTCACAGTGCACGATCAATCTGAATTCAAATACGTCACCTGTGCCACACAGATAGTGTACTGCATACCTATATCCTACGGGAATATGTACATTGGGCAGACTGGCCGCTGTCTTAACACCTGGCTCAGAGAACATGAAAGGAAGCTTTCCACAAATGACAGGGTGAATTTGCCTAAACATTGCAGGAAGCACAAATGCACTCTGCTCTTCAAGAAGGCTTCAATTTTTGGATGCATTAAAACTAAGAGTCAACGCGAAATTCTAAAGGCATACCATATCGCTAAACAAGCAGATCGATGTGTGACACGACGGTTAGTCAGATAAAGAAATTAGATTTTTGAACTCCTTAACATAACGTGTCGCACAATGATTGCGGTCCTGATGGTCATCTGTGATGCTGCAATCTACCTTTTCTTGTAAATCTACCATGTGTGAGCAAGCGTGGTTTGATACTGAACGGTATAAATGTGATCATTTCTGAAATAAATGCAGTCGATAGTCCAGCGTCGTCCTGTGTTCCTGTTGTGTGTCTTCGTCTTTTGCGCTGGTTTTCTTTCTGCAATCATGTACCGACGCGCCCAGCTCACCACTATACTGATTCAACTACTCTATTAGCAACACCTTCCTATCCCAAGTTATGTCGTACAAATAACTCGGAATTCAGCTCACCCCAGATCTCTCACGGTCTTGTCACATTGCAGCTCTCTGCAACAAAGCGTCGAGGACACTGGGTTTCATACGCCATAACCTGTGCAACTCTCTTAGCTCCGTTCGTAAGCTCACATACCTAATTTTTGTACGACCCCAGCTGAAATTCGTCTCATCTATATGGTCGCCCCATCAAAAATATCTCATTAAACTGCTTGAGAGTATTCAAAACAGAGCTGCCCGGTACATTGTTAGTAATTACAGTCCCCTCGCCAGTGTCTCCCAGCTTAAAACCTTTAATTATTTACAGATACTCGAAATTCGTCCTTCACTTTCACTCCTGTGTTTATTTCATAAATATGTTTACATACTACACCCCTCGTTTCTGCCTCTAGAATAACCTTTCCGCTCCTCAGCACGCTTGAATAATCATCTCAGCTTCAATCGTATATATGGCAAAACTCAATCATCTAATTCGTCTGCATTACCTAAAGCAATCAAGCTCTGGAATGATCTTCCTGACAACATAATCTCCTGTCCTAATTCTATAGAGTTTAAAACGACCCTATATATGCATTTATCCCTCTAGTACTGCTTCAAATGCTTTTCTACAGTTTCAGTTGCTTTTATATTGTTCTCTAATGTACCACTGTTTTTGTTTGCACCTTACTACTACCTCTTCGCATATTCACAATTCGCAATTTTTTCGTATTTTCTATTGTTTTGTTCAGGTGTTATTTTTGCTCCGTTTTAAATAATCTGTGTTCGTGTTTTATTGCCTTGTACCACGCGTACTGTGCCGTTATTATTTGTTATTTCTGTATATTCCTTTTTCTTGATGGCCCCCTCAATCAATGCTCTTCGTGGATTGTGAGGTATCAATAAATAATAATAATAATAATATATGCTGTTTTGCTTGAATTATTTTGCGTTTTCTGCATTATTTTAATCTTTTTGCACACTCAACATACCTTATGACGTTTTCTGCATTATTTTCATCTTTTTGCACACTCAACATATCACATGACATATTACCGAAGATTAGTAAGTTCGTACTCCCGAAATAGTTAAAAACTGGCTTTAACTGTTTTGACCTGCTGTTAACACCATGAGGACATAAGAACCAGGTGTTCAGTGAAAGCACCCATTCACTACACAAGCCCGAGCACGGCTCAGGACCGTCAGTATACAGGGCTGAGCCCGGCCGCGGCCCGGCAGAAAACTGCTCTACCCGGCTCGGGCCCGGGCTTTCAGGTAAGCCTGAGCATGTGCAGTGCTCTAATTGTTGTTGCACAGGATGTGAAACCACCTATCTCCTGCTGCCGTGCCTCACCCACATTGCTGGCCGGTTTAGGTACTGTTATGTAGTACGGTTCATGCGCATGATGAGCTAACAATCTGATCATGCATACAGCAATTACATACAGAGCGTGAACCCAACTGAACAGACAGGAATGCAAAATACAGGGCGACAAAGCAAAAATCAAGCTCAAGTCCTGGACTTGCCCTTTTTAATTTCGAAGCACGCAATATTGCCTCTCAAAACAGTTTATTTTTGGATATTTTTGGGCTACATACGATTTTCCCATCTGGCTACGTTTGGGCTACCTTTCCGTATCGTTTGGCAGCTCATAAGTGCCAGCTTCCAGTTCGCACCCTACCTGGTCGCCCACCCTAGGAGGTCACCTTAACAAGCAAAAATGCGCATCAGATAACTGCAGCACGGTCTGGCATAGGGGGGAAAAAGGGAGTAGTGATGCACAGCACACACCGTTCTACGCGTTCTATGCGCGGCACCGGCGCGATCCACAGTCCACCGGGTCGCATGTGCCGACAGATGGCGACTGAACATTATTGTAATTCAGGTAGTGCCACATTAACATATGCATTAGCTTTATGGCATTATTTATGTAAGGCAGGGGTTCTCAAACTGGGTTCCGTGAGCACCCACATTGGCCTGTCCCCCCTTTCAGGTACACTTCTGGGGGGCGTGTGCGAAACAGACGCAGTACCTGGTTTGTTAAAACTCCTTTTGGAGCAACAGCTATGGTCTCGTTCCTCAGTTTCGAGCTGCTGGAGTGGGTGCTGTCCACAGCACAGACCTTGGCAGTGCACCAAGATGCTGCACGCCAGTAATGGCGCCGCATGTTTATGTTTTGGCGGGAGTGTCAGGGGCGGTGGCTCTCCCGGCGAACTTGGCAGCGTGCCAAGACACTGCCGCAGCCTGTGGGCATATGCTTAGAACACCGGCAAGATGATGTGGAAGGCGCATGGCGGACAATGCAACAAAGGCGAACGTGTACTCATGCGCGTGAAAGTGTGGGCCGCACCGCTGAGCCCAGACAAGAGAGAAAAAAAGTGTGCGCGTCTCATGAAGTGTTTTCCCGGGTTATTCAATGGCGCCGGCTGCGCTGGGGCGATGTTTTGACGCAGGGGAACGTTTGTCTTGTGACCGCAGTTTTCTGCGTTCTTATCTTGGGGTTAGATGTATGATTACGAGCAAGAGATGGGCACCGAATAAAAAAAAAACTGCTGAAAGCAAGAACACAAACATGTACAAGAGTGAACGAAAAAGGAAAAAAAAATGAGCACAAAGGGTCCATTCACAAGGAACATGGACAGACTGTGACGACAGACTGTGATGGGGGGGGGGTCCTTGAGGCAAAAAGTTTGAGAACCCCTGATGTAAGGAGTTCCCCAAAACTCATCTGCCCTAAATCCAGATGAATAAACATGGGGCGCATTAATAT